>JAHWFP010052396.1:0-14213 GCA_023313725.1 Lithobius niger | reverse complement strand
AGCACAGGATGGTGGCAGCTCAAACGCAAGCAACGGCTGCCGATACACTAATTGAATCATGAAATCTTGCGCTTTAGTTTATAAATGTGCTCTCTTGGCTTCACACTATTTTATAATTTTTGTTATAATTTTTATAATTTTTATACAATCTAAACGGCGTTGAAAACTCGCGAACCAGGATTAAAAATCATCATTAAAAAGATCGGACATGGAGAGCGCAAAAGCTTTTTTTTTAAACTTATTACTCACTAGGCATTAGAAAATGAAGATCAATTTCCGGATTATTATTTCTAAATTCTTATTAGTGCAGCCTAAGAATTCGCACCTTCCAGAACCGTTTTCGATTCAACACGCTTCGGACGAACTCGACAAAGATAGCTTTAAATTAAGAAATAAATAACACAATTAAGCGGTTTCTTTGTCGTTTTATTTTCCCCATTTACTGCCATACTACTTTTCGTGCTGGCGCTTTTTGTTACACACAACTATGCGAAAAATTTACTTTTCAAATCTTAGAATAAATAATCCTCGGGGCACATTGCACGGACTTTCGCGAAACAACAAAAACAACCTCGTTAGTTTCTCGAACCAATCTGCAAAATGGTCATAATTTAATTAATGAATTGTGGGGAAAGCTCGGGGAAAAGGCATCTCCAACTGTAATTTCACACATCCGCTAAGAAAGGAAGAAAAATCTACCATTTTTTTTTCGCAGGAAGCTCTAACTTACGCCCCAATTTACAGCTGAGCGTTTCCTTCCGGTTTCACGCCAACGAACGGTTTGTTATTTGTTCTCCCTTAAAATATTGCATTCTTAACAGAAAATGTCAGGCCAAAATTCGGAGAATTTAGCCCTATTTTTTAGTAACTTGACTGTGTTTCCACGGATAACCCTCAGCCGACATGTTGCGTTGTATTAATTGAAAATGGTCCGACAACAAATCTTTAAAAGGTGGTAAAGCAATTTAGCAAATTTATCACGTCATTTTTCCTCCAAGTGAATGCGGAATGGAGTAGTAACTGCAAAAAGAAGTAAAATTTCGCAACCACCAGAATTCGCACAAAATTATTGTTTTGAATTTTCCCGACTCTCCCAGATTCTAACTTTCCACGACCTTCCACACTAGCATTTGGTGTACGTAATTGGTTGAATATGTGGACGAAAATACCAACATAAATGACTAAACCATGCGCAATGGCCGTTTGCCGTGACGTCACCATGAGTTAGCCAATGACGAACGAGATCAACGGCTGTTTGGCTGTCTGATTGGACTAGCCCTGTCACGTGATATGCACGTCACAGCAAACAGCCATGGCGTGTGGTATAATAACGTATATGAGTTTTCTTGACTTTCGGCTTCAGTTTGCATAATCACCGACTTTTAAGCCCATTATCAAATTCCCCGACTTTTTTCCGCCCGTGTTACATCACCGACGTTTTTCCCATTTTCGCATTCCCTAGCTTTTTTCGTTTATCTTTATCTTGTCAGACTTTAGCCCATTTTCTCATTCTGTAACTTTTTCGTTTATGTTTTTATATTCGCCAGTTCTTCGGCCGAATATATTCGCCCATTTTCATATTCCCCGACTTTTCCTCCCTATTTTAGTATCCCCTATAACTTTTTTTCGTTAATCTACATAACTAAGATCCTAGTTTTTATTTTTGTTTGTTTGTCCGCAATGGGAATCTCGATAATCCTTATCTTATTGAAGTCCGCAGTGGAAATCTCGATAATCCTTATCATATTGAAGTCCGCAGTGGGAATCTCGATAATCCTTATCTTATTGAAGTCCGCAGTGGGAATCTCTATAATCTTTATTCTGTTGAAGTCCGCGGAGGGAATCTCGGAGGCTTGAGCGACGAATGCTACCGGTGGTGTTTATTTGTAAAGGACCTTCAACTTTCAATTGGCAGATATAGTGATGCAAACGGGTAATTACACCAATGCTCTACAACGGGGCAGGGGGGGGGGGGGGGGGTTGCCCAAGTTTTTACAGGCCCTAATTTTTTTTTTTTTTTTAGCTCTTTTGCAAATTTCCTGGTGGTTTTCACCTACACCCCAGATATTCCCAGATTGTTTCGCCCATTTTTTATATTCCATCACTTTTACGTCCATTTTTATAAATGGAAGTTAAGGTTTTGGCATAAAGTTTCTTCCATGGTTCATATTCCCCAACTTTCTTTTGTACATTTCTTATTCACTGATGTTTTTCGCTCAGTCATTTTGCCTAATTTTTTCTGCCCTTCACTGGCTCTCATGGTTCTTTTCATATTCCCTAGCCCTTTCCAGGGTTTCTACACTCCGTACCGTATGAGACCCAACCTGAGTGTCGTCACGGGATACTTGGAAAGTTTCCTGTCCTGAATGTCGGTTTCCCCATCTTATGGAAACCGGTTGCTGCTCTACAAAGGTTACACGAGTTTAAACGAGACGAAAAGCCAATGGGCTTGAGATTCGTTAAATAAATACGGATGCAAACCTATTTACCTTGCCTTCTGAACTTATATGTCAGACTGCCTGAGCGGGGAATTGAACCCACGACCTTTGAAATCAAAGGCCGAGGTCCCACCGCCGTGGCTGGCTCAGCAGTAGGACCTCGGCCTTTGATTTCAAAGGTCGTGAGTTCAATTCCCCGCTCAGGCAGTCTGACATATACGTCCAAAAGACAACGTAAATAGGTTTGCATCCGCATATATTTAAAGGTTACGAGAGCGCAGCTGGAGCTTAATTCCATGATGTAAAAAAAATAAAGCCTACTAACTCGGAATGCGTAACTTAATATGGATTATATTTTTAAATATTTGAGCTGTTTATCCATGAAAATAGTGGTGAACTAGTATGAAATTAAAATACTTTTAACGTGAAATGCTTTTAACCGTGAGCTGATATCTGTCTCATCTTGTCTCAGGGTTAAAAAAAAAAGCTGAACAATTGTCGAAAGTATCGTATTCGCAACGAATTCAGTATTTTAGCCGGTATTTTTAGTGAGGAAGGTGCTTAGGCTCCGGGAAACACTGATTTAAGTCCACCGTTGGCACGGCTGTTAAAGCACTGCACGAGTAAAGTTGAAGGGGGGGGGGGGGGACGGACTCGAAAAAAGTCGTGTCATGGCAACCGCGTAATTTGTTTTACTGCACCAACTTAGTCAAATTGCCATCCGTAATTTACATTAAGAGAAACAACGCCAGCACACATTAGTAACTAAATGAACTTTAATTCACCTAATCATTTTAACCGTGCTAGCACTTGCGAATTCGCAAAGCAGTGACTCGTAGAGTGCGTTAACAGGGATATGCAAGTCGAATCTTCTTCGTTTAGGCCCCATCCGGAAAATCTTCAGTTTTCCCGTATGGTCAGTACGCCCCTGACCGACGCACTTACAAATGACGCGTCAATAGGGCGAAGAATCTGTCCTCCTGTCTGCGGTTTTTCAATTTTTGCAGGAGGTATAGATGTACAATTAGAACTACTTTTGGGGTTAGTCTAACATCTCGCTAATGTGTGGTGCAGTGGCACCTGGACCACTGCACTGTGACTGAGGTTGGCGCTAATCTTGCTGTCGATGCCCCCCCCCTCCCGCGCGGACACATTTATAAATGACAGATTTGCTGATATTTCGACATCAAGTACTCCAGCGACGTGTTCTTCCAGGAAAACTATACAAAATAACGTCAACCTTGTGACTTCACACTTCATTAGGTTTGGATCGTTGTGTTTCTATTGTGCGCGCAGCATATCTTGAGTCCTGCAGGTATTTTACGAGCGGCTACATCTTCCTGGAAGTAGCGGCTTTAATTCGACGGCCGCCATTGTTTTTGTAACCATCGAGGATATCAACAAGGTGCTCTGCTATCGAAAACATACAATCGATTATCTGCATTCGTTCTGGGGCGAACTCAAGACAGGCCGCTGACACTATAGTACAGAACGTTATTTTTTTTTTCAATTTCGTTCAATTACTTTTTCTAACACCACCTGTCACGTAAAACGTTGTGAACCTATTTGTATATTTTGTATTTCAACCCAGTTCAGTAGTAAAAAGTACGATAAAACGTTGTAAATTAAGATAAAAAGCCATACGTACAAATGAACAAAAAAAAAAACACTTCTAATATTTCGGCATCATTAAAACACTAGTGATGCCTTCATCAGAGATTAAAAAAAACACAACATAAAACGACCTCACATTCTCCAACAGACCTACAACATTACTCACTTCACAGATGTTACAAATTTGCATATAACTGACGACCGCTAAAAAGTGGATAATGTTGTGGCAAGTCTGAATCTGGGGAATGTGAGATCGTTTTATTGCGGTTTTAAAAATCTCTGATAAAGGCAACGTTAGTGTTTTAATGATGCCGAAATGTTGGAAATGTCTTATTTTGCGTGTGGGTGTGGTTTTTATCTTATTACCAATTATATTTCAACCTGTACAGAAGGCTGCGCCAAAGTAGATTTTATGTATTTATCTGAATGTGATGTCGAACTACTTACTATAATAAACGAAAACGTGTCGTTAAAAGTTAAAATAAGGGTCTAAAAGTCAAAACCTGTAAGGAACACGGACAAGCTTTGACTGTAAGGCTCTAGGTGTCAAATTTGGCCAGAAAGACGCTGCTAAGCATTAGACCCTTACTACCCGGTTTTTTAGGAACAGCAGTCCGAGATCGTCCTATAAAGACCCATGTGATGATCCAATGATAGTGGGGGTGTGGTTTCCTACTTTGCTTTAGGTTGACATTTTTTTTTCGGTTTGGTAACATGGCAGCGATTCCAAGCAAGACAACCTGCTACAAGCGTATAAACGTAGTTCAGTAAGCCACCTTTATGCACTTACGTTTCATCGGAGTGCAACGGAGAGATTAGGCGCTATTATGCAAGTGATCTGGGGGCGAACTGGGTAGCCGGTTCGAATCCGGGTCATGCCACTCCGATTTAACGTAAGTGCATAAAGGTGGCTTACTGAACTACGTTATTTCTAGTGTAGGATTTTCGCTGTTGGCTAATTTCCAATTTTCCTTACTAAGTCATTAACATGATCACCGGGTAGTAAGGGTCTAATGCTTAGCAGCGTCTTACTTACTATGAACTATGTCATATGCAGGTGCGCTGAGCTATTATTTCTGAAATAGACAACGCATTCCTGCGGCAGCGTAACAGTAACGGAGGTTTCTACACCCTTTCCCGTTTGTTATACTTAGTCTCAAACAAATTCATACAAAAGTAAATGATGGACGAACTTTGGACATTTGAATAAACAACGCCATCCGTTGAGGTACGGGTACCGATTTTTCACGTTTTCGGTTCGCATCCGAAAACGCTCATTTCTCGTCCGTCATCATTTCCGTCTGTAAAGATGGACGACGTTTCCGCCCAGTTGTGACGGGTACGGAGTGGTCGGTGTCCGAGATGAGACACATCGCATAAGACAAAATCCATCTTCTTAGATTGGGTTAAATTTTTCATCATCATCACGTGACTGACTACAGCAGCCGACTGTTAGATTAGGAGAAGACGAGTCAGGACACAGGAAACTTTTCTCGGAATTTCACGTGTGGAGCGAGAAACAAATATAAATAAAATACCGAGGGCAGGTTAAGTAAGTCTGGCTGTCTGTCTGTCTCCGTTTTGACTTTCTCACCAGCAACGAAATTGTCTGTCGACTTTGTACTTTGCCGAACCGATGGTGTGTGCCTCGCCTCGTCGTGAAGAAATGGAACTTTGTAAAGAAAGGGATTGAAAGGTACAGAAAGAAAATCGCTTTACAGAATTAACTGGATTTGCAATCGGCGTGGGCACGTTCAACTTCTGGCTTTCGTCTTTTTTTTTAAACAAAAATAGTTTGTCTCCGGAACGTGTTTTGAACTAAACTTGTTTTCTAGAACACGTAAACGTAAATTGATTGCATGTTTGCTCTGCCGAATTTTTTGTTTGTTGAACTTTTGATTCCTGATTTGTGCTCTTTTTACCGATTTGTATTCCAATTCTTTGAGTTTTTTCGTCCCTGGTTGATCTTCTTGATTCTGTTGACGTGTGTTTTATAGTTTGTTTTCCTTGCAAGCATTTTTATCCTGTTTTTCCACGTACTGACACAGCTCACCAGGTTCCCTCATGCTGCGCTTTTTAAAATACATTCATACAAAAAAATAAGTCATTATGAGAAGGAGTGTATTTTCGAACGTACTCTTTCACGTCACATCCCACCTCGTTGACTCATGGGGTTTCAACAAGAAATATGTTGAGTAGATTCCTACTCGGTTTCATAGGACGCTTGCTATACTCTGTTCCACATTATCCTTGCAGGAAACTCACTGCATGACGCCACGTTTCCTTGCACTACGAGTGCAAAAACATGTCACTATCACGCTTGTCGACTCTACACGGTTGCTGTTAGAGTCGACGAGTAGAATATTTACTTGTTTTTGCACCTGTACTGAAAAGAAACATGGCATCATACTGTCAGTTTCCTGCAAACATAATGTGGAACAGACTATAGGCGCGGTGTAAGGGTTGTTTGTAATCCTTTTGGTAGATATTTTATTAAATTACTGATTTCTTTAGTAGAGTCCGACAGAATGTCCCAAAAAAGAAAGAATACACCTCAAAGATGCTGAAAAGCCTGAGGGCGCGTTTACGCAACGACTCGCCTTTCCATTCTCGCAGCTAGAATTTAATAGCGATGTCGAAGTTGGCGTTGCATGGTAATAAGGATACAATGGATTTTCCAAATTCGAATTCGTTTGAGTAAATACTTGCAGTCTTATAATACGACAATAAGAAAAAAGAATTCTTCTTGATGAAACAATTTTCCTAGTCGCTTCTGACCCACATTATTGGCCGTTTTCGTAGCGAGCCAATCCAGGTAAAACCGCCACCATGTTGGAATTTCAGATGATTTCTAGCTTCTAGCTGCGAGAATACCAAGGTGAGTCGTTGCGTAAACGTACCCTAAAGGTGTCTTGCTGACAATCTGGTCTGCACCAGGGGTGGGTCAAGGTGGCCTGATGGTTAGCACGACAGTCTCTTGTACTAGAGGTCCCAGGTTCGAACCTGACGTTACCTACCCCTGATATTTCTGGGTGGTCATGACGACTATGGAATGTCCAAGATCCTTGGAATTTCTTGCCTTCTGGCGTCGTGGATTCGGCTGGGACCATGTCAAACCTCCAGGTCTGCAGTAGATATTTTCTACGATTCCCTTTTCCAGTTAACGGTCAGATTGAAAGCTGCCACTACTCAGCTGCCATGACCGCCAAAACCCTATGAGTGCAGATCCTGTTTAACAAAGTAGCAGTTAAACAGGCAAAACAGAGCCCCAAACTTGCGCGAGGTGGAAAGCGATGGAGTGCTGCCAAAAACAATTTTTAAGCCGTCTGCGGCCGCTGTTGCAGCGGTCGTATTTCATCTAAGAGGCTGGCTTACTTCTTGTGACGATACTTCATCGTATTCCACTGTGGCTTCGGAATAGAGAGGGCTTGACCATGCAGAAGAATGAAGCCACAAAACCTACCTCAGCGTTCCGTGGGTTACGCATATACATCATCAGGATCTTATAAAGAGGAGTGCTGGATAGTATTAAGACTCTGTTATGGAGTAAGACCGATTATAGCGCCCAGCACAACGAATTCTTTTCATTACGTGTATCCACGTCGTAATAATCCACGTCGTCTTTTTAATTTTTAAAAGAGTTGGTTTTCGTGTCGGCAAATCAGTTGGTGTGTATAGACTCTTGATGCTTGATCGAGTCTAGGTAATGGTCTAAGTTAAATTAAAGGGGCAAAGGAAGTTCCTAATTTGGTCAAATGCTATAGAATGATTACACTGAATCCGTTACACTTCTTCCCTCCTCGTTCTTCATATACTTCTGACGTCATAAATTTAACTAATTATAAGGTTTAAGTAAACATCACGGCTCCCAGCCTTCAATAGATAGATAATAGGAAATATAAGTGTTAAAAAATTGGAGATTTATACGAAAATCAAACAAAATTTATAGGAGGTTCACAGGAATAATAATTAGCCTGGATGCAGTGGGTTATCCTGTCCTATCTCGCTGACGTTTCGGGTCAGCAAATTGTATTTTATTATTATTATTATTAATACAATAAGAAAAACAAATAAAAAGTTCTGAGTGCACCTGAACGAGCCTGAACAAGCACAACCGTCAGTTTCCGTGCGTTTCTTTTCCATCGAGCAATTTAACGAAATAAGAGTATGGTTCGCGATTAACGTCAAACTGTGGGTAGATAAACGGGTTTGTGTGCATTGCGTAATACTGACGTTGACTGTACACCATACTTTGGTTTGGCTAAATTACACGACGGAAAGAAATGCACGGTTTAGGTCTTTTTTCTATAACGCGAAAACTGGGAACACGCAACGACTTTGTCAGTCAGTCGCCTTTTTCAACTTCGGAACGGCACCAGGGGCCTAGTCTCGAGTTGCGCTTTTCAAATCGCATGCGGTTTTATCAAAAGTCACGTGCGATAGAATGGGCAAGCCATTATTGGCGCGCTTCTTGGTAAAACCGTATGCGACTTGAAAAGCGCAACTCGAGACTAGGGCCCCAGATAGTGACAACGATTTTCACCACTCGATTCATCGTCCAAAAATTGGTTAAAATGAATAAAAAAAAACCGGAAGTACGAAGCGGAAGTGGTCTACAAATGACTGGAAGTGTCCGACGAAAGAGCCCTGAGCCCATCATCTATGGAACCGTACCAAATACACACGAGCGGGTTTCACCATGAGATTCAGCGTCCAAAAATTTGTTAAAAGGAATAAAAAAAAACCAAACCGGAAGTACGAAGCTGCCCACAAGTGACCGGAAGTGGCCAACACGTGAGTCCATCGTCTATGGAACGGTACCAGATACAGAAAAATGTGTTTCACCAATAGATTTAGCATCCAAAAATTAGGTAGTATAAAAAAAAAAACCGAAAGTACGAAGGAGAAGGACCCACAATTGGCCGGAAGTGGCCGACAAGTTATTCCATCATCTATGGAACGGCATCAGATAGAGGCAAACAGGTTTCACCTATAGATTCGGCGTCCCGAAATTAGTTAAAAGGAATTTACAAAACCGGAAGTATGAAGCGGAAGAGAACGACAAGTGACCGGAAGTCTATGGAACGGTACCAGATATAGAAACAAATGGGTTTTCTTTTCACCATTAGATTCATCGTTCAAAAATTAGTTAGAATTAATAAAAAAAAAAGCCGGAAGTATGAAGCGGAAGTGGCCCGGAACTGGCGTAAGTGTACAGAAGACCGGTTGCGAATAGGTACAGTTACTCCCCCGCTTGTTTAAACTCTTGCCGCCACGACGACAAGCATGGCACTGTTAGCCGTTAGCTATTAGCCTATCACGTAATACTTCTTCCTAAAGTTGTAAACCTTGTTCAAAGTGATTTTCATTTTCATGTGCACCAGTTCTGCTTGGTTTTACAGCTATTTGGATTCACAACAAACTACTTTTCGAGAAAAGAAAAAAAAAACTACTTCTGCAGGACGAATGCGAGAACTACGTGGCGAACAGCCGAGATATGAAATATACCCTGCATCCTGAAACAACGACGCCGTAAAATGAACACACGATTTGCTCCAAGTCGGCCCATTTCCTGCTCGTTTACATGCAATTCTTCATTCATATATTCGTCCGAGGCGTTTGAAATTGCATTCCTAGCGGTTACGCAAACCGGTAACACCGGCCGTAAAGAGTTTTGCGACCATTCCGCACTATAGCGTTGCATAATAATAACATATCCTCTGTAAAAACGCAAACATCGAACGTATGTCAAACGTTTCACAAACAACCTACGTCTAGCGCGCGACAACCCAATGCAAAACACTTCCATGAATTGGCGGCAAAGCTGTCCCTACATTACCCAACACCCTCCTCCTCCCCTCTCCCATCGCTTCAACTCCACCCGCGCCATGCGTCCTGGAGCGTGCGTGCTTTAAATTCCGAACAACCCTTTCAACTGTCCATTACAGACCGTTCCAGACGCTCAGAGGAAAGGTAACCGCTCACCATTCTCCCCATGCTAGTCAAAGTTTAAAACAATCGGTCTGCGGTATACGCTAAGGGCCATTTGCGTTCAGTTCGGGCGTGGAGCTTGGAAAATGCAATTGGACGCATGTTAAATCGCATGAACGCGAGTGGCACTGGCTACAGAATCACCGGTGTCACTAGAAATATTTTCCGGGGGTGAGGGAGGATCGGGGTATCGGGAAAAGCATTACACATTTCCATCCTTCATACATACGTACATTTTCAAAAATAAACAAATGGGAAAAAATGACACGTATCTAAGTCAGTTTACAACCAATACGAAATACGGATTCATTGTTTGTATACTGCAGTGACACGACGTAGTATTGTTATGTATAACTATGGTGGAGCCAGTAACTGGGTTAGCTACAAGGGGCACTGGAAGGGAAAAAGAAGGTCGTCTTACTGAAGCCAATGCTACTAGACTGGATTTCTTAAGCCGATAACGCGCGATTTTTGTTGTTGGAGAAAACAACGTTCTTTTAAGCCTAAGAAATCCGCTCTGAAACCACTGTCTTGACTAGAAGTGCCGTTTTTTCCGTTACATTTTAATCTAGTGCACTTTGTAGCTATTACCTCCAAATGGTGTCTGTAGCCAATATGACGTTACTTGACGCTGCTCTATAGTAATAGGTCTACGAGGAAGAACCTGTGGCTACGCTATTAAAGACACCTTTTCAACTCCTAGATGCAGCACCGCAGAATCTTCGTGTAATATAAAGAAAACAACGGTAAATTTAACAAGCGGCTACAATGTCTGCCTAGTCGCACCGGTCTTCCGTACAGTTCCTCCACTTCCAATGTTGAGGCGCACACCTCTATCACGCACTACAACAGATATACTAATCTAAAGGCAGTAGCAATCACAATTGCCGGTTAAAAATGTGTTAGCTTTTATGCCTATTTTACATTTTAGACGTAAGAATTGTGACATGCCAGTCTCCATACACACGTATTCATGTACATCGCTAATCAAACAAAGAAAACGGTTTGATACTTCACACGAATAAAATACGCACACAAAATACAACATACACACTCACATGAAACACAACGAAAATCTAAAACACGTACAAACATACGTCAGACATAACCAATGAATAAAACCATTCCTTGTTGCCTGGAATTGGAGTTCAAATTATAGTTCGTTGCGTTCTAGTTCGTTGCGAAGCCGTTTTTTGTTCAGTTATCTTACGTCGTTTATATCCTACGCAGGGCCCTAGCAGTATAGTTGCTGCTACTAATACCTCTGCTAATGCCTTTGCCGTCAAGGCAAAGCATTATCAAACGTATTAGTAGCCGCTGCTACCGCTAGACCACCGCGCAGAGCTTAAAGAGTAACATGGGTCCATGACAATTCGGTCCCGGACAATTTGGTCCCAAAATTACAGATAGTGCGACAGTTCGGTCACGCAAAAAAAAACAAATTAACTAGTCTGAGTGTTTAAGTGGGTTTATGTAAACAAATGTATAGTTGAGCTCCGTGTAGCAGTGTTACCAGACGTAGCATAATTCTGCTACGGTAGCATTTTTCAGCTTAAAAACTGAGGTGTAGCATAATTGGTAGCATTTTCAATTGTGTAGCATTTTTGTGGCAGAATTTAACATTTGTAGCAGAATTAGTAGCACTTTCGGCCGCCAAGGACTTTTTCCGCCTTGGGTAAAGCTACACGAGACATTATGAGCGAGCGAGGCTCGAGCTAGTAAGAATTATATCTTAGTCTCAGTTGGCATTGTCCATTGCATGCCTCTTGTTGAATCGTTAATTTTATAGTATCTATACAGCATTGCGAATTGAATCTTAACGAACATTTAAAATGAAAATTTAAGTGAAGGTAAAAAAAATAGACTCTTCCAGGCCTCTAACGTATGCAATCTTCTTGTTCTTATTCAGTAAAAAACATTTAAAAGTAGCATAGCAAATTAGAATTAAGCGCAAATATATATTTTTTTACACCTATTAGATAAATTTATGTTATACTATTATGTAAAAGAAATCGTCTCTGGGGATCTGGGATTTGCTAGTTATTGACAACCAATAAGCAAGAATCCGGTGGAGCCATATAATTCTTGTCGAAAGTTTCGTAAGTAAGTGGTTTACTTTTATTTTGTAAATGATGTAAGCCATTTGTTGTTAAATTTTGCACATTTTTTGTTGATAGCATTATTGTAGCATTTTTTCCAAGGTTGGTAGCATAATGTAGCATAATTTTGAAGAGGCGGTAGCATTATTACGTTTTTTTTTATCTGGTAATGCTGCCGCGTAGTACTATCAAACGACGCGACGCAGAAACCAGTCGAATAAGCAATGCTGCGGAGAGCTGGAACAGAATCTTTGATCGGCCATGGTCACCCAACTGTGTGGAAAGCCATTCAAACGGACCAAGCTCAGTAGCCTTGCCTCGGCCATTGCTCAAGAAGCAAAAGAAGTACTTCCACCGAAACGTGTGGGACCCCAAGTTTTGAAATTGCAGCAACGATTGGGGAGTTCACAAATTACCTAACCCTTTTTCCTAAAAATTTTAACTCCTACCCGTCCCCCTTTGTAGAACCAGCGTTCTTAGCATAACTCCCGCCCTACTGCATACATTTTTTAAGGTGAACTCGGTTTTATAAGCTCTCATTTTTTTTAGTCATAGCTGTAATAGTTGTTGCTCAAATTTTAACTGGCATTTTATTTTTTTAACTTGGAAAATTCTTTGACTTGGGATCGAATTGTCGTATGTGGTCTTATTTTTTTGGGACCGAATTGTCCGGGACCGAATTGTCGCGAACCCAGTAACATGCTGAATGTAATGTCTCTTCCGTCCACTTCCGGTAGCGCCCCAACTAGACAGTATAAATGACAAACCCTAAGTTTTGAGATTACCCCAATTCCTACGAACAAACCGAGCCCTACTGGCTTTCCATCCTCTGGCTGCAGGTAACTAAATTCGTCCAATCATCACCGACTTACAGTGAGAATGTTTTTTTTTTTTTAAGTTCTAGCTGTGCATAGGTCGGCAACATGATTAGATCGTGCATCCACTTCGTTCAGAGACTATGACCTCTGCTGTGCTTGGCTTCACTCTTCGACCTGTTCGTTTTTTTGTTTTTGTGTTTTATTTTTACGTGGGTGCAAGTCGCTGGCTAGTGGTGCCCTGCCCAACCTGCATTAAGAGTCTCCCCCCCCCCCCAAAAAAAAAAATTGCTATGTTGACACGTAAATTGTGTTATTCCTATGGGCGGTCAGGGTACACAGTGTCCCTGATAACGGAGAAAATTTGAATTTACCGCACGAACGATGCTAGAATCACTTTACTGGGGAGGCGAAAATGAGGCAGCAATTTTAGGCAGGGGGCGAACAAAAAATTCTACTTTCGCAGTCCCCCTCCCTCGCTAAAAAAACATAACCATTTAGATAGCACACTTGCGATTCTCTTTCTCCCACCCAACGTTCTTAGCTGCTTCGTACCCCATTTTCTTGTGTGAATGTTTTCAATCCAGTTGAAAAGATTTTACAATTTTCACATTCACAACTAGTCTACTTGTCAACAGCGAAGACGGGCAGTTGTGCCAGGTTAGGTTTTAATAATTGTTGGAACTGTTGAGGAGACCTACGCCCATCTTTTCGCAGTGAAAGAAACTATCGTAGTTTTTTTTAGTTAATGAACCAGAATTTTCTTCGTTTAAACGTTTGATTTTGATCTGATACGTGGGAGGAGGGCACAAATTTGGCTGGGCACCCCCCCCCCCCCTAATGTCGTCCCTGATTTAGCGACTCTGAAGGGAGGGGTTCCCGCGTTTAAAGACTAAAAAGAAATTACAGTAAAACATTTGCCGGACACGCCTGCGGTGTTGTTGAATGCCAGTGAATATTTGCACTTCCTGGCACTCAGAATATTGCCATGACTAGAGTTTTAAACTGCTGCTCTGGTTTGGAGAACACGCATTACAAGACGCATTCTTTTGGCATTAAGGCAATAACAGCAGCACGATGAAGTCCAGTTAATTAAAGTTTCCAAACGGGGACACACACAAAAATCGTCAATTTAGACAGGCCATACGTTACGGAAGAACCAGGTGATTCACGACGTGACTAAATTCTGCATTAACGTTTTCTCCCTACCATTTTTCAACATCCCTTTTCATTTTCGTCCCACGTCTCGCAAACGA
>JAHWFP010052395.1:5487-16127 GCA_023313725.1 Lithobius niger | reverse complement strand
GGCCCCTGCAATACATTCCCGGGAAGGCCCGACCCCTCCCAATCCGACCCTGTAACGAGCAGAGGGATCGAGTGGTTTTATTTTAAACATTCTTGTTGATGGCTTGAGAAGCCTTCGTAACTGATTTTTGTCGTGAAATTATTTTAAGTTTAATTTAGCGTAAATTTAATTTAGAGCAAATACAATGGCGGATAACTTTACTGTTATAATACACAACGGGAAAAGGAATACAAGTCAAACAGCGGAAAATCCTACACTAGAAATAACGTAGTGCAGTAAGCCACCTTTAAATTTAAGCACTTCCGTTTCGTCGGAGTGGCATGACCCGGATTAGAGCTGGCAAATTCGTTCCCCGATCACTGACATAGCGCCTTTATCGTTATGGCCATTGCTATTCCTCCACTGGCATAAAGATGACTCACTGAAGCCGTTATGAAGGACACAGAAATGGCCAGAGCTTCACCAACCGATAATCTTGCGTCCATAGGTAATGGAGAAGGAAAGCAAATCTCAAGGAAGCTTTAAATAAATAGACGCAAATCGATGAAAATTATATTGGGCTGTGTAGTGCAGTAAGCCACCTTTATGCACTTAGGGTTCATCGGAGTGGCATGACCCGGATTCGAACTGGCAACCCAATTCGTCCCCCGATCACAGACATAGCGCCTTTATCGCTATGGCCATTCATGCACTAATTGTCACTGTTTGGCTTGTTTTCCTCTTGTCTTTACATATGTAATTTACAGCAATTTAACTATATTTATTTAATATGACTTGCCGAATCCCCCCCTGACGAGGGAAGCGTGACTATTATTTTTAAAGTGTTTATTTGTTTGTTACTTTTTGTTGTTGAATTTTCAATCTACGAATTTTTTTTTCGTATCAAATTCGGTTTGACGTAGACTTCTCTCTTTCCTTTGGTCAAACACACAAAACAACAAATTTAGCTCGGCTGATTAATTATTTGGGGAGACAGGATCTCCTGAACTTTGAAGAAACTGTCTTTGCACATTGTGTGCCTTTGCACCCTGATTTACGTTTTCAAACTGTGCGTTGAATTAATTTTTTTCTTTTATTAAGACATCTCGGTAGATAACCTTGAAAGAGCATGGCGACCACTAGGCGCTTGCGTTTTTACAGCTAAGAGACTCGGGCTGCCGTTAGTCCAGTTAACGGCAAGGAGACGACTTTTGACGAAGATGGTAGATGCGAAAAAAGTACGTGGATGTAAAATCTTTGTATTTTACGCATCTGTGTAAAGAGTGTATTTGTAAAATTTTCAAAAAGTAAGTTGCATCATATGTGGTAAAAAAAAAAGATGTTTTCAGGCAATTCGTCAGTTTGATCGAGGGATTTAATGGTCAATAAAACTTATTGGATTTACAGGCATGGGAGTTTTGTCACTTTCTTGCACAATTTACCAACTTGCTTTACTTGCACACCTGTTTTTACGACGCGTTATTTACGAGGTGGGATAATTGCATGATGTGCCGTAACCCATAGCCTAACGCAAAACAGCTCTTCGTAAAACAAACAAAACAAAAGAAGAAAGAAAAAAACAAGTATAACATCTGTCAGACCGGCTAGCCTGAGGTGTGGAATATCAAAACCTCTAGAAGAAGGTCAACGTTGTAGCGGGGGTCTCGGAGCTGAGAAGCGCGAGCATGCACGAGACTTTATAACGGATGGATGGGAGGCGCGGTATTGGGGCTTCCCTGCAAGCACAAGCACACCAGGCAAGCCTACTATTGCTGCAAGGCTTGCCTGCAGACACGAGCTTCCCGTGGAGTTACGGTCGGCGCACTCTCTTCCTCCACGATACGCTCTCGCGCGCGCCCCGTGGTCACGTGACTCCGAAACTCGGGTAAAGACTTGATTGCAAAGAAGGCGAATTCGTCACTCGTGAATTCGGCTTCATGGCGTTCGACTGGGATTGTGCTCCTCAGCAAGTCGACGGAAGTGGAGGGGGAGGAATTATCGTTGTCGGTGGAACTCACTACCCTCCGCCGCCCCCGAAGACTAATGGACCCTCCTCCTTACCGGGACTCATCGACTTGCGAACCGAGTTGATGAAGATGTTCGACGAAAATCTTAAACCTCGCTTAAAACGGGTCGTTACCAGACCCCGTGCCTTCTTTTATACATCAGCCCTCAACGGCAAAGTCCTCTACGAAAGCCATTGTAGTGAGGTTGAAGGTGTTGTGGTTACTGCGCCCGACGATTCCCCGTCGCAGGCACCCCCGGATTTTGCCCCTATCACGAAAATATCGACGTCCAGACGTCCCGGCTACCGACAGTTCATGAATACGTCGATCCTGAAGGAGAATCGCCGGGCTGTCCGGGCCGTCCTCGCCGAAGTGAACGGACAGAAGACCAAGAACAACAACAGTAATAATAATCGCTCCCCCTCATTCTCCCCTCCCCCCCTTCTCTCCCCGCTCTCTCCCCTCACTTCGGAAGATTTCGATGAGAATTTGGAGGTGCCGTGTTGGACTTTTCATCTTCGGGAACATGACGGGTCAGGAACAAACTCCTCGTGCTCAAAAAGTGACCAGTCGTCTTTCCCTCCTCCGGCATTCGCTGGTTGTCGTGCCCTGGCGGGTTCCGAAGCTGCAATCCGCAGTAAAGCCGGAACTGTCCGAGGAGTGACCAACAGGGTCCGAGCTGGCATCGCTACGTTTCTGCATACACAAAATCACCAGGTAAGATACAGTTTTATGTATTTGCTTTTATTGTATTTTGAAGTGATTCTTAAGTAATTTAAAATCAAACTACATCATTTTATGTGACATCTCAGTAATTTCATCCCCCCCCTCCTCCCCCCGTTCCCCTCTTACACAAGAATGGTCGCGTAGAAGTGTTAGCAATTTCATGTTTGTAAACGTGGTTTTCCAGTATTTTTCCAAGTTGACTTCGTTTCTAAATATTCGTCAAGGTGACGAAAGGACGATTTTTGCACGGATGCACCGTGTGAAAAAATTTTAAAAAATTGTGAAAATTTGAGCTTTCGTAACTGTGGAAAAAATCTGAAAAAAATTGACCAAATTGGTGAAAAAATATGAAATTTTTTTTTAAAACAAAAATAATTGTATCGTGCAACAAACGACAAATAAATTTAGCTACGGTTGCATGAAGATAAAATTCAGTTTGCTTCTCGTCTGCTTCTACCTAAAAAAAAAAGCTAATAGATAATGTAAGGACGTGTGGGAAGAAGGAAACAGCTACACCAGTTAAAGAACAGGTTTTCCATAATTCTGAACTCTCGAGCAATAGGCCTATAACTACTTCTTTATTGTATTTTAGTCGTGCTAAATATTGCAACATTAAAGGGCTATACCTCCCAGCGCCATTTTTATCGATCTACCACATCCCAAAAATCCCAAAGATCTATTTCCTTACCGTTATTTAATCCCTTGGTAAAAATCCATTTTAAAATATGGCGTCTAGGAGATTTTCTGTTGAATAATTGTTAACTTTACTTTACTGTATCCTACACGTATATGATGCTTTGCGCGCTTATAATAATCATGACGTTTCATCTCTGTATATGTGCAATACAAATTTTCTAATAATTACCGTGAAATTAAAAATCTAAAAGACTAATACGGTAAAAGTGAAAACTAATTATTCCAAAAGATCGCCGAAGCAAAATTATAAAACACTAGCCTAGAAAATTATAAATTGTGATGTTAAAATACTAGAATCATTCCGGTTTGTGACGACACAATCTTTAACTTGATGCTGTTTCGCGTACCCAAAGCCAACCGAGACAGTAGCTACGTTCCTCGCTGCGACCCCAGCCGACCTTGGCTCTAGTAACTGCGCGGATGGCGATCTGCCCGTAGCTGTTATAAGGTAGGCGGAATGTTATAAGGCAGACCGGGTGACCCTTTAAGGTACATGCATCCATGTTGGCTTTCCTGCATGACTCAGTTTTGCGACATTAGTTCAAACGTATGTAATATTGCCAACACTGTCATTTTCTTGTTTTTTCTTGCGTGCGAGATGATTTTGCGACATTAACCTGTGCAAATGTTGCAAACGCTTTTCTCAACGGGTCGCACGATATACCGGAAGGATATACGTGCCTTTAAAGAAATAGCATTTCAAGATTTTAAGGCCAACCTATTTCTAAACATGTGTATACTTGCTTCAGTGGATTGCCGGTCAGTGCATTAAGCACCTTTTTTTTGGCCCCCCCCCCCCCCCAGATCAAGGGCTACCCATGTTTTAATGATGTTTGGTGTGCAGTACAAAATACGTGTGACAAATTAGGGAAGAAAGTTGTGTGAAAAAAAATGCGAAAAATTGTGAAAACATCTAAAATTCGTGAAGTGTGAAAAAAATGTGAAAAACTAACGACCCAACAGGGTGGCATCACAGCTTTTGAAACCTACGGTAACACATTTAGTTTAAACGAAGGCACACAATGGGCTCTAACATTGAAAATCATTTAAAGAGTTTCAATAGGCAAAACAGCGAGACCCAAAATAAACTAAGATGCAGACGGCACTCCCATAATTTTCCTTATTCTTGACGAGTCAACAGACGCTGTACGATAACGACAGCACTAGAAAGCAACAACAACAATTCTTATTAAAAATTCGACCGTAGATGGGAGGGGGGGGGGGGGCATAATGACGTGTAACCCTAACTTTTGGAAAAGTTAATGGCTTTCTCATGGGGTACGAATAAGCCTAGTGTAAAAAATTACAATTCAGGCCAGACTTGACGGTCAAGTCCGGTTAAAGATTAACACCGTTCTTCATCAGCTATGGGTCATATTCTGTACCTTCTCTCGGCAAGTGCCTAAATAAGAAGTTTCACGGTTCGATTCCCCAGTTTGGCTCCTATCCTTATGTAGCCGTATTTATTTCTAAGCAGTCTGGTAAGACGAAAACTGAGCGGTTTCCAAGGGGATTTTTTTCGCGTTTGCTTTAGGTAAGTACTAATTGATTGATTAATTAATTTATTTATCTAAGAGAAAAAGTTAGCTGTCATTTTCCAGCAGGGAATGGGGCGGTATACAATAAAATCGGAATAAGACGAAAAGAAAAAAACAGTAAACATAATATCAAAATTAAATCTTAAAAAATGTCAAAGCATTTCTAAAACAATTTGAACGAGGAGCCCTAAGAACCTATACATGTTCAGGCAGAAAATTCCAAAGTTTTTCACTAATTTATTTTGAAAGGAATTCCGAACCTCATTGTAGTGGCGATTTGAAAGGAAAGTTTAAGAGACGACCCAATACTATTAAGAAAATCCGGGGTTTGGTTTAGACAAGTTGCGTGAAAATTGCAGTCCGTGGTCATTTAGGGATTAGAGATTTGTTGTTTAAGCCAAGATTTGGAGGGAAAAAAAAGAAATTATCTTTTTGGGACTTTAATCAGAGTTCGTACGTCCCCAGCTACAGCATATTACAGCATTTTTCTAGCCTTTTCCTGGCTAAAAAGTAACATTTTAAGCTGAGCATTCCAACTTATTTCAACTCTAAATTTTTCATTTAACATGCCGATGCCGAAGACCAAGGGTTGTTGAAGACAGTAGTCTAAGGGAAAAAAATTGCATGGTTTTTCCGCAGTTTTTTCCCCTTCGACTACGCAATTTAGACTGTAGTATTTGCAAGAACCAATGCTTTTAGTCGATTTACGGTATTTTTGTATTTTTTTTTTTTTTTTTTTAATAACAAGCTCTGAATTATTCCTTAAACCTTACTGTCAGTGAATTCCAAGCTTTTACAGCCTGAATTTGACAATCTTGTCTAAATTCCATACTTTTCACGGCCTGGAGAAAGGCTTAACTAAACTCCATATTTTTTCCAGCTTTCCCAGCTAGCGTACCAACCATGTTAAATTGAAATATCAGTATTTTTAAAGAGCCTAGCACACCAGCCACTAGCCAAGCAGGAATTATAACCAAGCACCTTTGCTGTGTAGATCCCAGCAGCCCGCGCGTTTTTACCATTTTGAGCTAGAGATCCCTTCCCGTATGATTCCATAACAGCAGTTTTCTACCGATTACACGGACCAATAAAAACAATAAAAATCCTAGTAATTCTTGGAACAAGAATAAACCATCACGGCAATTTTCCATTGGATAATAAATATACTGCAGAGCAAGGCTTGAGCGATAGGTTCTATAGATTTTGTCAGAACTTTTGCCAGATTTTGCGCATGCTGTCAGAATGTCGTGCAAATAAACAAATACCAAACAAACAAATGCCTGTCGTAGCAGCCGAGGACTGCTCTGAAAGCAGTATGGCCATGTAGATGAAAAAATTCGTGTCATCATGTCGCCAGAACCCAACCCGTGTGTTCCTGTTAGGCCACTAAAAATTAATTAAGTGGTTCTCGGGAGCGCACGCATGGGTTTTTTCTGACATTATCTAAAAAAAAAAAGTACCAATCACGCATCAGCACTTTCACCAAACATTACCTGGAGCCAATGACCACACGAGCTCTTTGCTTCATTCGAAACGAATCTAAGGATCGTTCAGAGGCATGACGTCACAACTAAAAACTTGATCTAAAGAATGCCTTTCATCAAATGTGCAACTTTTGCGCGCTGTTCCTGGCATTAAACCATAAATATTGTACCCAACAACAAAATGTAAGCTACTGGTTTCGTTTTGTTTGGTAAAAAAAAAATAGCCATCTGAAAAATGACGAATAAAACATAAAAAAAAAAAACACTGCCAGCTCGCATCAATTTTTTTAGTACCACTCCCGAAAACCACTAGCCAATAAACCACCATGACACTACCAAGATCGGGGCAAACAGGCTTACAAGATTTTAAATCAGTCATGCGTGAATGTTATTTGTCCAGATGGCCGCACACTGGCTTTCACTGCAAGCCCCGGATGCTACGATGGGATGTTTATTCGTTTGTCTTCTCATTGCAACTTTGTTTCTCATCATGCTGACAATTCGTGACTGATTCGTTTTTCGTATGTGTTCTATCTTATTTCATGTATGTGACCGGGGGATTTTAGCGCACACTGTCTCTTCGACTTCGGATGTGGAGAATTAATTAATTATAACAATGTTTGCACACTGACTCCATCGGAAGTTGGATACCTACGAAGGTGGCAGTACAAGGACCAAATACAATACGCGTTTAATAGGCCTATTTTCATCACGCAAACTTGATTTTTGACTCGCAAATACGAGAAAAACTGCTTTGAACTGATCAGACATTGACAGTTCAGGCAAAATTGGTTGGCAAAAAAAAAAGACCGAAAACGACGACATATTTTGCATCATACACTTAATGTAAGCAACACGACGTATAGTTCTTAAAATTGGGTGGTTTCAACCAATGGCGGCATGGAATAATTAGGATTTTTAAAAGGTTATCAAACATTCGTATTTCCGAAGCATTGGGGTGCGCGGATTGAGCGAGCAAAGCGAAGACGCCGGCTGAAGGCACCTGACTATAAAACTGAAGTTTAAGTTTAAGTTAAGTTTATTCATTCAACACAAATTATAAGACCAAACAAAAGACAAACACTTATCCCACAAGAGCAGCCTGATGCTCACGTGTCGTGTGAGGGTAGCTGTCAGAGAAAAACAAATGAGCTGGCACTTTTGCCAGCGAAATCAAAAATTTGACGCCAGCGTAGATGAACATCAGGATAAAAACCTGCATAAATAGTATACATACACAATAAATTACAAAGAAAAAATTGAGATGAAACCATCACACAATGCGTAGGGGAATTGAAATACTATACAAATCAATACTCGGAGAAAAATTTTTAAGAAAATAAAACACAAACAAAATTTAGTCAAATACTCAACAATAATAGCACGTATTTGATTAGATAGAGTAAGAGCCAGTATCGTGCACAAATAAAACTACACTACGTTTCGGGATGACAACGTAATCATGGCAGTATCTGCCGAGTCACCAAGTCTATAAAAACAAACCATTCAGGCATGGTCAAGGCCTAAAACTTTAAAATTTTAAAAATGTATAAGCATGCATGCTTTCTAAGCTATCTCTGTTCAGGTTAATCAACCACCTAAACAGATGTTTTTGAAACGAGTGCACATTATATTCTTCGATGTTAATACAGAATTTGTTGTGAAAATTGGCTTCCAAGGTATAACTTAAGACTTAGCTTTCCCAAAAAAAATTATTGCAAAGGCCTATGCAATGGTTGTCGATTAAAAAAATAAAAAATTTAAGGTCACTTATTGTAGTATGTAAACGTAAATTACCAGAATAATGCTTTAAAAATTTCTAACGAATATCTAACGTTAACGCAATACTGATGCGAATTCCCTAACGGCGTAACAAAAGCGCTAGATTTTTTTGCGGCGCTCATTAAAAGAACGAACGGCAACCAACCCCCACGCATGCACTTTCTTCTTCTTCTAGCGCAGCATCCAAGATTTTCATTTCGTTAGCGTCGTCGTTCTCTCTCTTTTTTTTTTTTACCCGTCATGCCTGGCCTCGCGGCTAGCCGAGTGTGACGCCGACTCACGCCACACTGGCGCTGCTAACGAGATGAAAACGAGAACTTGGCTTGCTGCTGCGAAAACAGACCGGAAGTTAAGTCCGTGTGGGACTGCCATACAGCACTAAACGTTTAAAAATAGTAAATTAAAAAGAAATGCCATGTGAGTGAAAGACGACACAGTACCTTGGAGAAAAAAAAACCCAAAAAAGGCCGCTAGGCTGTAATTAAAAGGCATGTTTATGTGACGCCGCCTATGTATTCCTCCCACGTGGTCTCCTACTCATCACAATGATGGCGCGCAGAGTCGCCTTCTGTATCTATCGTCCTTTAAAATCTGCTCAGCTAGGCATGAACGACGTGAGATTAAATAAAATGTATACAAAAACAGGTTGTGTACAGTAGCGGTGATTACAATTTATGTGCCGTGTCTTTTTCTTCAAGAGAAACTTCTGCGCCGAGAATAACTGCAAAAACAAAAACGACAGTTATCTCCACTATTAGAAACGTGTGGTTGGTTTGTGTGCGTGTTTGTACGCCTACAGCTCCGTAGGTAAGGCCTTTACGAAGGTGAGAGCATGCCAAATGAAAGATAATTAAATGAGGCTTCTAACAGGCCTGTTTACATCTCTGTAAATTGTTTGACCATCAAATACGTGAAAATTCTATCGAAGCAATTAAATGATGCTTCGAACAGGCCTGTTTACATTGCTGTAAATTGTTTGACCCTGAAATACGCGAAAACTATCGAAGTAATTAAATGATGCTTCTAACATGCCTGTTTACATCTCTGTAAATTGTTTGACCCTGAAATACGCGAAAACTCTATCGAAGTAATTAAACGAGGCTTCTAACAGGCCTGTTTACATTTCTATGTTTCTATGTTTGACCCTCAAATTTACGAAAACTCTATCGAAGTAACTAAATTAGGCTTCTAACAGGTCTGTTTACATTTCTGTAAATTGTTTGACCCTCAAATACACGAAAACTCTATTGAAGCAATGAAACGAGGCTTGTAAGAGACCTGTTTACAGGCAATGACTTTTAGATGAATCCCCCTCTGCCTCACAAGACGCAGAAAAAAACCAACGCCACACCCAAGGTTAAAAAATAATTCTTTCTCTCCCCCCCCCCCCTCCTACCCACACACACACATAAACAGTAATCTTTTCCTCTGGAAAACGTAGATGATTTCCTCTGGACAAATTATTTAAAAATTAAACTAGGGCGTCATCAGTTAACACTGTCGACAAAATGAAATGAAGCGATTATTAATCACACAATAAATTAAAGTTGCATAAACATTTCTTTTTTAAAAAATGAATGTCAAAACATGCATGGGGAGAAATTACAGACCAGACAAACAAACAAACAAATGTAAGATACGTCGGGCAAAGGTAGTTGTTGGCGAGTGCATTGCAAGGGCATTGGAGACATCGTTACAGCTCATCTTTTCGGTTGCTCATCGCATCTTGTTTCTTTGTCCATTTGCTTTCGTAGCGCATCGCTGGATGGCGTTCTTCCTACGCAACATGTCAGATTTAAAATTTTTTATTTTTACAAAACCACCTCTGGATGAACCACTATAAGTGTGCAAAATCTGGTTTTAATTGGCGCAGACGTTATTGAGTGATGCGATTACAAAGATTGAATTTGAGCGTATTCGTAAAAGGAGCTCCACTTGGCCTCGCATCGCTCCAAAAAATAGCATTTTCGCATCGACAAGTTCCCAATTGTGTGGAATACGAGACATGACTTAAAGGCGCCTGTTCACGTTTTTAAGTTCTAGATGCAGCGTCGTAGAATCTTCGATCAATATAAAGAAAATACCGCCAAAATAAAAAAAAGAAACAACACTTCGCTGCAGCGCCGCAAATTTTCATAACTAAAACTAGATCACGTGACCCATATACGCCTATTGGATGACGGAGAATCTGGAACGTGGATGCTGCGTTTAGAAAATGGGCAACGGTATCGAAATCATGGACAGGAGCCTTTAAAGTATGTTCTTCAAAACATTCAAAGAAGTTTTTTTTTAAACCATCTTTGGATCGATACTTGCGATTACCTTTTTCGAGATTCAAGATTCATGACGCGGATAGAATAACTTATGACGCAAGGGGTGCATAACTATAGTTAAAAATTAGCCAAGTAATTTTCTAATGGTGTTAGTAT
>JAHWFP010052394.1:0-10903 GCA_023313725.1 Lithobius niger | reverse complement strand
GGTGGGTCCAGTAATATTAACCAGAGGCACTTGTTGGTGTTGGAACCTTTTAATTGCAAGTGACGCAAGGGCATGTAGATGGAGTTCATGGTTTGCATTGGATTTAAGGAGGATTGAAATATCACAACTGTTCTATGATTACGCTCATTCAGGAGGTCTTCTTTAAGCTCTTCACGCATTAAAAACTGAATGCTCGGGGTGGGCAGTGCTTAGTGTTCATAAGGATCCTACTATTTTTTTCGTGAGCTAAAGATTTCAATAGGCGAAGATGTCGATCTTGTTTTTAATTTGAGACTATGAGGATCCGGGTGTCTTCCCATGAGATACTTTGTGTAGTATTCATGCGGTGTACTGCGACACAGTTTTCTTCCTTTTTGCTTCTCGTGTTTGTCATACGCTGTCGTACATGATTTTTTTATGCCCACTCTTGTCTTGCCGATGTAAACTGCGTCGCAGTCTCCACACGGCACACTGTACACCCCCTGTAGCTTGTTCTTTAATTCTCAAGATAAATGTCTCTTCCTTCTTCTTCCTCATGCGACTCGACTTTATTCTTTCTCTACACCGAAAGTACATCTGGATTTCTTTCTCCCTTAGGATTCTCCGGATCTTCTCACTCTCTCCCACTTTACGTGTGGTTTTAAGATGAATGTAAGTAACTCACTCTCTCCATGTTAGTAATGCCTACTCCACATTCTTCACGGGATCCTTTCTCTGTGGGTCCTCAGTATTTCCCTCACTCTCTCTTCTTTCTCTGTTCATCATTTCTCTCATCAGGGAGTTTAAGAGGCCAGGGTGGTATCCCAACTTGACAAATCGTCCTTTGGATAAATCAAAGGTGTGTCTTTGTTTGTTCGCTGTCCATTGAGTGAAGCGAGTTGAACAAATTAATTTCTCGCTACCGTCCTCAATTGTTCCTTGGCATGGCCAGACGAGTACGGGATGCCCCTACCCGAAAATGTAGGTTTTGTGTAGAATGGATAGCTCCTTCCAATGTTTTTCCAAAAGTATATCTAAAAACGGGGGCCTGGTTTCCGTTCCAACTCAGCGGTGAAGTTGAGCTATGGCTTACATCCATTTGCCATCAAGCAAGCAAGAGCTCAACTTCACTGCTGAGTTGGAAACGGAAAGCAAGATCCAGTTTTTAGATGTACATGCTGCGATGCATCGCTTAATTTTGACTTTGGCCAATATTATCATAGAAATGTGAACTATTTTTCTGCAGCTCGAACACCGGGTGTGAACATAATCCCAGATTCGTTCCTGACTCCATCTCCTGATGAACAAGTAATACGTCTGAGAGGAAGGAAAATTATACAAATCGACAGTGATTCAGAGTCTGAAACAGGTATTAGTTTTTATTATTACTTAGTTGTATAATTGTGAGAACAAAGTAAATGAACGCCATGCTATGAAATGTATCTTTCATTTTTTTCACAGAACCACTGTGCATTTCGTTAATCGGTAGATTATGCAAGGTGGTCCATAAAAAAAGCAACGACAGAAATAGAAAAAGAGGGTACTGACAAAATTTGGACCCAAGATTTTTCTTCCCTGGTGTTTTTTTTTATGGACCAGCTTGTATATAGACTAGAACTGTTTAATCTTGTATAAAACGCCCAAGTTAAGCTCACTTCCATCCCCCCCCCCAAAATGCATTAAGGTCAAAATCGTGAAATAGTGGAGTTGGCTTCCACCCCTTAGTCTTTTTTCTGCTGCAAAATTGACTAAAACTTCATGCTGTGAATGGAATGATAGTGGGGGAAAACTAATGCCCACACTACTTATGGTTCTTGGTCCTACTCTGACCTTTCTTGGGTTAATAGTGGACTCTACCACTGTATATTTCACCTACAGGGAGGCCTCTCCTATCGCACTCTAGAGAGCAAAATATGCATTCCCTTTCGTGTCTCCCATACATAAACGGCATCAATCGTTCCATGGAACCATGTACACCTTTTCCTTCATATCAGCCACTAGCCTTGCCATTTCTTTATTAAAAATTGGTATTTTATGTTGAGGTTTCATGTTTAGAAGTTAAAAATGTTACCTCACTCAACTGTTTTGATGAATGTTGGTGAATTTTCAATCCAGTTCGCAGATCTTCTTCAGACCAAAAAAAATCATTTACACAACGTCTGGAACATGCACTTTACTTCATTGAAGCTTCAAGCTCTCTCTACACTCCCCCCCAACATCAAAACCCTCCTCAGACCGCCATCAAGACCCATTCCAATTCCAACAGCCTTGAGATCTAACGTTGTTTATAGGATTTCATGCCTAAAATACCCTACTACTGAACCTACATTGGGCACACAAAATGCCTCGTCAGTGCTAGTAATTCTGAAAACAAAGCTGCTGTTCAACAGTTCGATCTAAATGATGGTCTTGCTGTGCACCATATTGAAACCGGACACAACCCTGATTTCGATAATACTGACATTTTATTTTCCGTAAAGAAACTAGGCTACCCAAGACTTGCACTCTAATCCCTAAGAATAGCCACACAAAATCTACCGCCATGCATCCAAACTAAAGGCACCTAAACCAAATCAAGGCTTTCCTTCCCGTTACCCACAAAATCATAGCAGCAACGGGCCCAAACACAAAAGGGCAATAAAGTAATAACATTTCAAAAACCAAACGAACACTTCAGCGTCAACCCTTCCCAATGTCGGTCGCCAGTCGGCGAGTGAAAATCAACAGTTGGTGACTTGGAATTTAGCCTTGCCCGCCAAATCGGCTACTAGCTACAGAGCATGCCACTAAAAAAGGGGTATCTCTGAACCGTGTAAGTTACAGACGAACGGTTTGCGGCGTTATGCTCAGATTTATAAGGGCTATATATAACTGGATTTTCTGCATTAATACTGGAGTTAAAGAAAATTGCACAATTTTGTTAATGCATAAATTAGAGAAACCTTTCATCATACAAAGACTTATTTGGTATGTGGCGAGTAAAAATTGTGAAATGGCGAGTGCTTTGTAAGGTCTACTGGCCAAGTGGCAACTGCTACTGGATTGACATTCGGAAGGGTTGTTCAGCGTTGAAGAAGCTTCAATTTAGTCAAAAATGTGTTTTTCCTACGTTCTGTAAATAGTGTAAATATTTTTTTTTTGGTCTGAAGAAGATCTGAACTGGATTGAAAATTCACCGACATTCATCAAAACATTTCTTTATTCTTAGATTTTGAGTCTCACACTCACTAGCAACTCCTTTCACTTCTCGAAAGGGAAGTTTTTTGAGTTGGGGTATCCTGCAGGCCTTCTGAATGGGATGATAAAGAAAACTGTGTCGATTGTGAAAGGAAAGAAGCAAGCTGCAAAAGCATACTAGGATCGCTGCCGAAGAAAGTGTAATTCAGAAGGGAGGCCCGCGACTCAAACTGGCGTACCTGGAAGGCGTGACTGTAGCTGTGCGGAATATAACTATTTTTGTCAGTAAATACAATTAGTCAAAAGGGCAGTCCACTTACAATCTCCAGAGTTATATAAAAAAAATATATCAAAATACTAAAAACCAATGCGGTTTTAAAAGCAAACAAACCTGGTACAAATATACCATACCCAAAAAGAAAAAGGTTAAATCACAAAAGACTAAAAACTAAATTACCCTATACCCAAACCACAAAGATTAACCCATAACCGCCTAGATACGACCGTACGCCTTCAACGTATAACAGCGAAAAACTAAGTCCCAGCGCGAGCTTTGTGAGGGGTCCCTGGGGACCCCGAGCAAAGCGGGCAGTCACAGCCCAGTGGTCAGCGTCGTCGGCTCCAAACCAAGAGAATGCCGGTTCGAATCCGAGAACCGACCCAAGTACCATATGGACTCTAAAAAAAGGGTCTGAAAGTTCTTTCAGGCGGTTATGGGTTATCAAGAAAAGTTAAGCTAGTTTCCTAGGCAGGAAGTTAGTGAGGTTCACCCTTTTAAGGCGGGATTTGAAACTAACAATGCAATTAGCTTCCACCACATGCACAGGAAGGGAATTCCAACATGCCACCACACGATTTACAAAAAGAAAAATTTTCTCGTGTTGGATCTGCGCGTGCCAACAACGAGTTTCCAGGGGTGACCCCTGGTACGATCTGTGGAACGGCGTTAAAAAAAATGGTATAATCAATACCTAAAAGACATCGAATTAATAGAAAAGTAAAACACAGGTCTGCATGTAGTTTCCGCAAATCGAGCCTTTCCAGGTTGAGGACAGCCAAGCGCTCAATGTGGGGTTTGTCCGAGAGCCCACTTAAATATTTTGAAGAAGCACGGATTTAGGACCTACCTTAAGAATATAGACGGCATCAGGAGAAGATGCTAGTGGGTGTGAGACTCAAAAACCGTAAGGATGAAGAAGTGATGGGGACATCAGTAGCTGATAAGAAGGAAGTAGTGTTGTTCGATTAATGCATCGTGATGTCGATGTATTGCCAATGTGTCGATGTTAAGTTGAAATCGAGGTGTTTTCGATTTTTTTTCCTCTGCGGTTTGTACGTGGAAATTACGATAATTTCGCTAAATATTGACCAATTTTGACGTTCAAATACACCATTTTAACTGTGTTTTTGCCAGCTTTCCAATGGTGCAAACCACAAATCACTAGCTACAACCATTCTGACGTTATTTCTAAATAAAGCATTTAACTTTACACAAACATGGCCCCAAATGGATAAGAAAAATTGCTGCTCACTACTAATTAAAAGAGGACTAATGTTTAGTCGAAACATTAGGTGCTTGTCTGTTGATTAATTAATGCCAACATTTTCACGTCTTTACAGGTCATGAATTGTGCAGAAAACCTTTGGCTTCCGTGCATGTATTTTTGGCAAAGGCTTTTTTCTGGGTGAGACTTGTATGCCAATACGGTGATCGTAGAACTATTACCATAGTTCTACCGGCACACGAAGCGTCTGGCTGGCTGGGTCATGCAAGCCTCCCCCCGCCGGGGGGGGGGGGGGGGGGGGGGGGGGGGGGGCCGGCCTCCCCGGCCCCAGTAATCTTCCATTTAGGTGGGTTCCGAATTAATTTATTCAACAAACATCGAAGTGCATCGAACATAGGAATGCATCGATGTAAAAAAATCGACATCTAATCGACATCGAAAAAAAGCATCGTAACAACACTAGAAGGAAGGGGTGTATAAGGTTCCATGCAATGACTGTAATGCCGTCTATGTATGGGATACACGAAAGGGAGTGCATACGAAATTAGCAAACATATTGGGAATGTGCAAAACGGGGCGGCTGACAACAGCATCGCTGTGCACTGCATGGAATCAAAACTTGAGATCAGATGGATCATGTAATGCTACCGAAATGCTGATGAAATCTACTTCAGCTAGACAGACATCTACGCTGTCTCGAGTCGATGTCTGTTCAGCATTTTGAAAGCCAAAAGATCCCCCCTTATGAATCTGCAGGGTCCTTCCAGCCTAAATGTGGCACACCTCAGAGATCTCTCTGTACATTAAGTAGGCGCTGGCAGAGTCGGGCGAATAGTGCATGGAATAGGCACTGGCATGCTGGAGGTGATAGCGACCATCGGTTTTAAAACTTGTTTGGCTCGTGCTCAAGCGTGTAAGATGTGACAAGTGCTTTGACTGGTCTTTAAGACTGATAAAGAAAGTGGAAAGCTTTTGAAAATTTGCTAGACGGTGTGTTATGTCTTCATAGTGACAGTGAGCATTTCCTTTAGAACTGTGAGTGTGACACCTCCCCTGTGCCTGGATTGGGAGGGTCACAAATTGAAAGGTTAGACAAGTCGATGCTGTAGTTTTGATGATGATTTAATAAGATGTGTACAGCACAAGAGAGATGCTGCTCCAGCATCCATGCCACGACGACTCTCTCGTTGCTAAGGACGGTAGCCTTAGGGGCTCTGCAGAGATACGGGTTGGTAGCAGGCCAGGAAGTGTCATGGTAACGGCCCTGAGGCATGTCACTATGACAAGCTCCCCCCCTGAAGCGACTGCAAGTCTTGGTCCCGTTCAGGCGCTAGAATTGAGACACCTTCCCTGTGCCCGGATTTGGAGGGTCACGAATTGAAGGGTTAGACGAGTCGATGCTGTAGTTTTCATGATTTAATAAGATAAGCGTACAGCACAAGAGAGATGCTGCTCCAGCATCCATGGCACACGACTCTCTTCTCTCTCCTCGTTGCTAAGGAAGGTAGCCTTAGGGGCTCTACAGAGATACGGGCTGGTAGCAGGTTCTCCAAGGAAGGCCAGAAGTGTCATGGTAACGGCCCTGAGGCATGTCACCATGAGATGAGTATTAAAATATGGAGTTTCACTATTCGAACCCCTACAAAGTTTTTCTATTGATTTCCTTAACGTGCAAAGCTTTTAATAAATTTCTGGCAGAACAATGACTTGGGGGCTGGAGGAGCTGTAAAACGAGGCTATTTTGCAATTTGGTCATTAACACATTTTGGGGTACGGGATGGGCGTTAATTAGGCTGTTTACGGTATGTCTAGAAGTTGTAAGGTTAGAAAATGGATTATGATTTACCTTTCCCGGATATTTGCCAAATTGACTGTATGAGCCCATGGGCATTTAAGGCCATGCAAAGTTAATTGTTTGGTTTACTGGCACATGCGGATGCTTTAAATTATCGCGGGTCAAAGTATTTTGTCTGAACTTGGTCCGCCTGCTAAAAATCATATTTTTGCCAAATTTTGACCGTGTTTTTGACATTTCAGTCTACCATTTTCACCGGCTCAACGAGCTTTCGAGGGGTGCAAATTTCAAACCTCAAGCTCAAACCACTAAGTAGTTATTTGGAAAAAACTAAAATATTTTTAATACTAGACGACATAAATAACATATTAGCAGAATATTGTACTTTTTTAGGCTGACTGCATACTCTTTCGGCTTTGAGTTGGGTAAATGTTAAAGAAATGTGGTTAGTTAAATAAAATAAATAAAAAATGCCTGTTTGCCTGGTGCTTCAATTTGCTTCTTCGCCCGTAAACCAAACAATTTTTTTTGCATGGCCTAATACAACTTTTACAGTACATGATACCAAGGTCTACGCACTATACAAATGTGTCAACGAAGAACAATCTACCTGCTGATAAAAAAAAAAAAAAACTGATAAGGCCAAGCAAAGTTAATTGTTTGGTTTACAGGCGCGTGCGGGTGCCTTAAATTATCGCGGGTCAACATTTTTTATTTGAATCGGGGTCCACCTGCTAAAAATCTTATTTTCGCCAAATTTTGACCGTTTTTGATATTCCAGTATACCATTTTCACCGGCTCAAAACGAGCTTTCCAATGGTGCAAATTTCAAACCTCTTGATCAAATCAATAAGACGTTATTTGGCAAAAACTAAAATATTTTTAATACTAGATGGCATAAATAACATTAGCAGAATATTATACTTTCTAGTCGTCGGCAGAAAATTTCTACCTGTAAATTTAATTGCATTCAGTTCCTGAGTGCTCTTTAGTTGCTTCAGGTTTTTTCGCTCTCCAGATACGACCAGTGCGCAACCCCACTGCGCATGCGTCAATGCGCAGCCCTCCTATAAAACGTGATCGGCGCGTCGGTCGGTCATCACTTTCCTCAACCTCTCGTTGAAGACGGATCGCCTCTCCAGCTACATCAGCTCGCCGAAAGTCTCCAAGCCACAAGTTCGCCGAACACAACCAAGCAAAGAAGACCTTCCCCACAACCTTCACCGCAAGCTCAAGGGAAGAGGACCTTCACCATCAGGCTGACCTTCGCCAACGCTCCTTCACCGAACGGACTAGCCTTCGCCGAACGTAGCAAGCTTTCGCCGAACGCACATCCTTCGCCGACCACAAGCAAGCCTTCGCCGAACACACATCCTTCGCCGAACACACAGCCTTCGCCGAACGCAGCTCGCCTTCACCGAACACACAACTTTCGCCGAACGCATCAAGCCTTCGCCGAGCGCACAACCTTCCCCGAACGCAGCACGCCTTCGCCGAACACACAACTTTCGCCGAACGCAACAAGCCTTCACCGAACGTACATCCTTCACAGAACATTGGCCGAAAGCAAGCAAGCCTTCGTCGAATTTAGGCAATTCATAGCCCAACGAAAGCAAGCACCTCGTTCGCCTTACGTCGCCCTTGACTCAGTCGCAATGGACCCTTCCGTTCAACCTATTTCAACACCTCCGGCCAGCCCTGTTCCTGTAAACCCCAGCATCGTTGTTACCATCGCCCACACAACCATCAACGTCTGCTGCTCCGCTCATCTCTACAGATTCCCTGTTCCATGTGGCCAACATCTACGATCATCAACTTCTTCTTCCCCTTAAGCAATAGAACATGATCACAGACCCTTGAACCTCTCATCTGCTGCTTCACACCAACCAAGTCATCGCCGGGACACACTCTCCCCAGACGAAGTCCACCAACTTTTAAAACGTGCCAAAAAGGAGTTTTCATACAAAACTAGACCTGACCCTGCTCCTTCCACACACAATACTTCTTATGTACATGACTGGATCACATCCTCTGACAATGACTCACACAAGCAAAAATCAACCACCCCTACTTCACCCTTAACAAGTAAGAAAAGACGCACTTACTCTTCGCTTGACCTTCAGACCCTGCTCAATGCTGTCCTGCATCCTGATGACGGTCTTGACTCAGCTGCTGTACTCGCCGCACGCCAACACAATCAACCTCAAGTAAACTTCGAGCGTCAACCACTCGACCCATTCGAAGACTCCTTTCAAGGCGACACTGATTCCTCAACCATCGCGATTTTTGACCTTCTCAAAGCTGTGGAAGCCATCGTCCCTGACAACTTCCTCTACAAACCTGACCCGACCCCGCCTTCCTAGGTTAACCGAGGACTTACAACAGGTTTCGGCTTTGGACTAAGGGAAAGAAACAACAAGCAACGTGCACGAATTGGCCAATCCACCACTCTTCTCACCACCTTACTCAGAACCGGTGGATCCTTATTAGGCAAAGGAGAACCCTTGGAACTAGACAAGGAACCTCCGCCTCCTCGCCCAGGACGTGAATCCTGGTTCTTCCAATCCTCCGGCGATGGCGCCGCAAACCCTAAACAGTTTGAAACCTATCATCAATCTGAATTCCTTGCAACCGAAGCAAAGATGGATTTCGGAACTGCCATGTTCATCCCAAAACGTGCCGAAGTCCCAACTGCTGTTCTTAGAGAAAACGACAGAATCCTTCGCCTTGGCCTTCGTGCCGCCTCTCAAGCTGATGTCCTTGCCACTGCTATTAACGCCTTATGCGAGAGACTCGCCGTTGAATCCAGCAAGCGTAACATCAAACACCTTCATGTGCTGATTTCCGAACTGTTCAAGAAAATGTCCTTGCCACCTTTCACAGTTTCAACAGGTTCACCAGGGCCCTGTTCAACTCTACCCTTCTTCTACGTGACATCGCTCTTGGCACCACAACCAACTTAAACACCTCAACCAAGCATGCCCTTCGCAACCTTCCCCTTCACGAATCTGAAACACTCTTCAGAGGATTAGTCCCAACTCTGGCACCTCATCTGGGCATTTCACGTAAACCTAAACCCAAGCCTGCCTCTAGCCAACCTTTTCGGAAAGCTCAACACAACCACAACATGGCCGCTCCTCCAAAACAGCCAGTCAAAACACAGTCCAAATCCTCCCACGACAACAGCTCGCACTCCTTTCGTTACAGCAACCAATCCTTTCGCAGAATCAACCAAATCAACCAAAGGATACAACGCAGCTCCACGCCTGACAATCGCAGCAGACACTCTGCATCTTCTTCCAGAATGACCTCAGACCTGTAGGCGGTCGACTGCGGTTTTTCAGACAAGCCTGGGAACGCATCACATCCGACACCACAGTCCTATCCATAATCTCTCATCCCTCAGTCATAAACAATCCTCGCCTTCGAACTTCCCCTCCTTGGGAATTCGCAACAAGACCTTCAGACACCCTCACTTCAGAAATCGATACACTTCTCGCAAAAAAAGCCATTCGCATCTGCCCAGATCACTCCAAACCTGGCTTTTACAGCTCCATCTTCCTCAGACCAAAGAAGTCAGGTGGAAACAGAATGATCTTCAACCTAAAGCCACTGAATCAATTCATGCACAACAACCACTTCAAAATGGAAACCGTCGAAACCATCCGACTCTCCCTAAGGAGCATGGATTGGACCATCTCAATAGACCTGGAGGATGCCTACCTTCATGTCCCACTCCATCCGGCATCTCTTCAGTACTTCCGCTTTCTCTATCAAGAAACAGTTTACGAATTCCAAAGTCTACCATTTGGCCTAAATGCCGCTCCTCGGATCTTCACATCCATCCTGAAACCCGTTCTCGGCCATCTCCATCAACACCAGATCACTGCCAACGCCTTCCTCGACGACTGGCTCCTTAACAACCCAAATCCTCAACAACTCATCCGAAACAAAATGTTCACAATTCGATTCCTCCACAACCTAGGACTGGGGATCAACTGGAAAAAATCAAGACTAACACCTTCCCAGCAATTCACCTTCCTGAGAGTAGATTTCAAGTTAATCGAAAGCACTGTCACTCCCTCAGCAGAACGGAAAACCGACCTACTTTCACACGGACTGGAACTCATGAAGTCAACCTCCCACTCTCTCAAAACCCTGAACTCCTTCATCGGGAAACTCGATTCCATGGCAAATCTCCTCTCGTACGGCAGATGGATGACTCACCCCTTCCACCATTACCGAATCGACTACTGGGACACCAGTCACCCGACATCCAGGACAACCTTACCGACAAACGAAGAATTCCCATGGGAATACCTACATTGGTGGATGACCGAAACCAACCTCGCCAAAACCGTACCCCTCCACGAACCCACCCCAGACCTCCTGCTTCTCACGGATGCCTCCTTAACAGGATGGGGTGCCCACATCCAGGATCACGAGA
>JAHWFP010052391.1:0-10339 GCA_023313725.1 Lithobius niger | reverse complement strand
GAATAAATTTCTTTCCGAAACTTGGCAGCTTTGCTTCTAACAGTCGTTAAAAAAAAAAAAGAAAAAGAAAAAAAAAGGTACAACAAACGCGTGTCCTTTGACCGCGATCAATTGTTGCAAAGGTGACCAGCGTGACACATAGAGGTAAAAAAAATTCCTATTTTTTAGTCAAGACCGCAATGAGGCTGACCTTTCGTCCACCGGCAATTGACGCTGACCTTCCATCCACTACACAAAGAAATATAAAAAAAAAAAAAACATTGCAGTGACAGTTTCGACGTGTCATTTAGTCGCGATGTGGCTGCAGTGAATAAAATACAAGTGTCACATTTAACCTTCATAAACTAAGCCGAAAAGTGCGACCAAGGTTCCACATTTTGGAATCCTTAGATTCCTCCTTGCCGACTATACCAAACTGCGTGTATTCTAAAATAGGAAACAGGCTTTGGGTCTATTGCAGGTGGAGCGAACAGATCTTCATTTCAAACTTACATTTAGTTTTTATTGTAATGAGTTGTTAATGCTCCTAACAAATCTGGGTACAAACTCACTCGGCTAAGTTTGGCTCTTTGCCTTTTGGTGTTATGCTGCTCTTTGCTGGACTTCTTATTTTAGCTTTTTTTTTTTCAAATATAGGCCTAAGCTACGTCGTATTATTTATTTTAATACGCTTTCGTTTGCTCCAGCATTTAGTTTTTGTTTAGTTATTTGTAGCCTCTTTTCACAACCCACTGCCATCGCTGCCGACTAAAAATAAAACGGCGCATACCCGCTGCTGCGCAAAGTGTAGTTAGTGTATTACAAAAATAATTATGCATTTAACTGCAAGCCAAACAATCATCAGGACGATAGTTTTTAACAATAATCAAGTCTCAAAAGGTTCAGAATGCTGCCGCTTGATTAAACTTGACGCTCCCACCAACGAAAACGTTGAGGCACACATCTCTACCACGCACTGCAACAGCGATCTCTATTATAATTGAGTAAACAAAAACGAACTCGTTTGATGCTTAAGGTAAGGTTTAACTGATTCGAAGTCAAAACAGCAAAGGAACACAAATAAACTTTCCTGTAAGGTTTCAGATACTGCAGTGTTGCTGTACTGTTTCGTCCACGTGAAACCTTACTGCTGTATTCAAATGTTTTTACCAATATTATTTTTGCACACGATACTTCAGTTAATGATTGGTTCATTCTACTTGGCTACACGACATCGCTGGAAAATGCTTAAAACATAACCGTGTTAGTGGGTTTACAACAGCTCTACACGTAATTGAAGGTTCATGTGAGGCTTTGAAAATCTAGAAATGCCCTGGAAAGCAATAATGTAATTCCATGCCTGAAAAAGGGCTTGAAAATCTTGAAAAATGCTGTATGTATCGTCAGTAAGGTGATGAACGAAAAGTACATGTCGTGACTGAAGAACACTGAAGAAATTTAGCCAAGAAAGTGGTCGAATGTGTAACTTTACATTTTTCTTCCTTTGTTTGTGCATGACTTTAATTGTATTTACGTGTGTAAAAGTTGTATACAGCAGTAAGGTTTCACGTGGACGAAACAGTACAGCAACACTGCAGTATCTGAAACCTTACAGGAAAGTTTATTTGTGTTCCTTTGCTGTTTTGACTTCGAATCAGTTAAACCTTACCTTAAGCATCAAACGAGTTCGTTTTTGTTTACTAATTCGTCCTACTTTGGCATACCATACAGTTTATTTTTTTTTTAAGTTTTGCATCTTTATCAATTAGTCTTAAGTCTTGCGTACTCGTTACAAATGCACTGTATTTCGCTCGCTTCGCTCATTAAGTGCAAGTCTTTCTTTTGGTTTGTCCGCAGTTCATATTAGCGGCTTTGTCGTTATTTGCAATATAGGACGACAAGTCAAATTTGCAACGGACATTTTAACTTTAACATGGGAGAGTAACGTGAAATCATTATATAAATCAATTGATAATAAGTATAATGCTTCCTCTTCACGTGCGGGTGAATTGTTGGCTCACCAACATTGTTAGCATTTGCTTAAACTTCAGGCGGCCTTGCAGTGCTGGAAACACCGGTTCTCGTCAGATCCCCGAAGTTAAGCAGCATTGGGCTGGATTGATACTTGGGTGGGTGACCGCCTGGGAATCTGGCTGTTGCAGACATAGGGTCTTAGGGCTTCGGGCAGATGACCAGGAGTGGTTAACGCTCGTTAAACCCTTTAACCCTTTAACTTCAGGCGATGCGATGCCATGCATATGGCGTTTGCTGATTGGCATTGTTGCATAAAAACAATGTTTAAAACAATGTAAAACAATCAATCTGGTCGTTTAATGCTCCGAAACCAAGCTGTAGTGTAGTGTAGTAGTGAATTCTAGCTGTAGTTATCTTTAGAGTGGGCGCATGGCCTAGGGCCGCGGCCCCAATAAAAGTGTTATTCTCCGAAACCCCTAAATCACTTGACCAATTAGAAAAGTCCTTATGGAGAGGGCACATCTACAGAGCAATACCTGTAAAATGAGCCAAGAACCAGCTTTATAGGACAAATAGTTTGATCTGTAGACAGAGTAGCAGAAACGTGTCGTGCCAACAACAACAACAACAACAACAACAACAATAACAAGAAGCCAAAAATGAAAATCACGATTCCAGCTCAAGTCCAGATCTACGCTATGACAAATCGGAAATTAATAAAAGTTAGTACACGTGTTGGCCAAGTGCCATAAAGCTCATATATCAAATTTCAGTGGAAAATGTAGGAAGACGGCGGAGAAATTAAGCATCGAAATTTCCGCTTTAACATGGGAGACCGAGGTCAAACCTTACAGTAAAGGCTACCGCCTTTACTAATAATCTAAAAGTAATACCCATCACAATTTTCATGTTAAAAATATATTAGTTTTTATGCCTAGTTTTAGGGTTTAGGCGTCATTTTTAGCGTTTAAGCCTAATTTTTCCCGAGCGGTTTAGTTTCGTAAGTAGCAGTTAACACAACAGTTGGTTCGAGAGTTATAGGCGTATTCCTTCATGCAAAACGGTTTCGGTTTCGAGACTTCACGTTACCGTGGTAACGAAAAATCTTTAAAGTATTAGATGCATGCATATTATTGTTGCGTGCTGTGGTAAAAGTACGTCATCTGCTCTAAACCTTCGTTTTATATATACTGCTTCGTCTTGATACGGGGATTTCAGGTTTCATATTCGGGATTCCCATCGTATAGTGTAAACGCCACTTTCGTCACCATGCTGAAGTGAATTTCTCCAAGCGTTCTTTTTTCAAATGAAACTAATGTGTGATATTTATGGAATCCTTTTTTTTTTAAGTTTGCATTTCTTCCTGTTGTGGCTATATGTAACTATCAAATGTTATTATTTCATTGAGTGACGTCAAAAAAGGTTATCAGCTGGAAAGAAGCAACCAAAATTTAATTTGCTGTGTTTTTTTTAAGTTCTCTTGACTACCACCAGCATGGTATACGCTTCGTCGAAATTTCTTAACTATTCATGATTCCAAATTTACAATGGTGATTGTTAGAAATAAACTCGAAAAAAAAACTTTCACTTTCGTCCGTAACAATTGTTCGATTTACGGCAAATTTTGGCTCAGCAATACTTTTTGGGGTATCAAGCGTTGTACCAAATTTCATTCCAATCCGATCTTTCGTTTGGGCCCCACCCAGACTAAAAATGTGCAACCAACCAACGGACCAACCAACCGACATTTTGCAATTTGGTGTCCGTTGTGAGCTACACTTCGTTCGCTCGCTCCGCCAGTGACAGTTGACGATTCTGCCAGGAGTGGTTTTGGCTGGAGCTAGTTACCAGAAAAGATGAGTTTAGCAGTAACCAATTTTTCACTCTTGAAGTATCTGATGCGACTTGAGCACGTGGAATTGGCACAGCCTCTTCGAACAAGATTTTAGCGATAAAAAGTGGCGTTTTGTTTGCATTATACTTTCTGGTCACAAGCCGTACTCATCTGATGGCGAAGGATCGTTGAGCAATTTTCGAAACAAATCGGACAGATGAGCGTCCGATCGAACGCGCTTGCGTTGCCTCCATCAAAAGTGACGTCACTCTTCAGTCTTTTAGGAAAGTACGCAAGAGCGTATGTTCACCATCGCATCGCATATACTTGCGTTTTGAAGGGCGTTAGTAAGCAGCAACGAAAGGGGCCCTTTCTGGTTCTCTCGATTGGATCTGTGCCTTGTTCCAGCAGGGACGCCTTTCTAGCCCTACGTCTGAGATTGCCCACTGTTTGGCAAGCGTTGTGGGACATACATTACGGGTTATTACATGTACTGTCCATTACTGGCAATTAGCTTGTCGCTGCAGTAGCCAGGAAAAGGTGGTGTTAGCCCGTCTGCGTATTGGTCACACTAACTTACTCATCGCTTCCGTTTGCGGGGGGGGGGGGGAAGATATCCCTCCTGAAATGTCACTGGTGTCACCAGCCATTAACGGTACGTCACGCTCTTGTTGATTGTCACCATTTTGATGGTGTTCGTCGCCGCTTCCACCTTTCCAGAGGCGCAGCGTGTCAACTAGGCGATGAGTCTGTCCTCCTGTCCAGGGTTTTTCAATTTTTGAAGGAGGTATAGATTTACGATAAAAAATAAATTTAGAGTTTGGTGGCATCCTGGGGCTGTCGACGCGGCATTAAGCCTAATCCCCCCCACCCACTAAGCAATTTTAAGTTCAATACCACCCGATAAATACGTTAACGTTTTATAACTGATTGACTTGTTACCTTCTTTTTAAAGAGTATTGAACTGTTAAATTATTTACAGCAAGTATATTTTCAATCTGGTGAACGGTTTAGAAGTGATCAAAACCCAAACTCTGCTTTCCTGCTTGCCTGGCCAGTGGAAAAATGTGATTTTCTGCTGGATATTGGGCCATGTTGGGATAGCTGGGATTGAACATGCTGATGCAGCTGCGAAATCCGGTCATCTCTGCTCATCTCGAAAGTGATGTCAGCCTTGTTCCTTCGGACGTCTTTCCAGCTCTCCTTCTGAGGTTGCCTGCTGCTTGGCAAGCCTTTTGGGACAAGAAAGGCGTCAATAGGTTGCGTGCTGTAAAAGGAATTGTCCATGTTTGGCACCCAGCTTGTTGCCGCAGTCACCGAGAAAAACTGTTTGCCTGTTAGCGTAATGGACACACCAATCTAGCACATTGCTTCCTGTTGAGAGGGGGAATTTCCTCCTGAATGTTATTATTGTCACCGTCCAGTTATGCTCCACGATGTACTTGTCGATTGTCACCATCTTGATGGTGTTCGTTGCCATTTCCATCTTCCACGAGACTTAGCATGTCAATTGGGCGTTGAGTCTGTCCTCCTATCCTTGTTTTTTTTTTTTTAATTTGTACGAGCTAAAGATGTACGATAAGATATAGATTTAGATTTTGTTGAACATCTCTGTAATATGTGGCGCAGTTGCAGCCTGTGACTAGGTTTGATGCTAATGACTTCGCTGTCTACGCGCCATTAAGCCTCAATTCCCCCCTCAAACCCTGATTTTGTACACCTTTTTATCCGCCAGCTTCGTTTTGTATCAACTTCACTTACACCGCTTTTGGAGAAAATTAATTTATGAATATTGTTTTCAACCGATTTTCTCTACATAGCCTAATGACAAATTTTAGAAATGTGTCACGCGCGGTCGAGCTGAGGGTGTAGCGTGTCTTTTCTCTATGAAAGCGACAATATGCTGGATTGTGAAAACCAGCAAAATCAAGCTTGTGAAGGTTAATGTACAGCTCGTAAACGAACCTGAACCTGGCGCGTTTCAGTTAAATTTGTTCTAAGCGGCCGAATTAATAATTGTGACAACAGAGTAGCCCATCCAAGGGAAAAAAGTGCCTTCTCTCCTTTCCGGATATCCGACATTAGTAGTCAAATTTGGTAAAAGAAGACATTTTATGCAACTGAACAATTCTGAAAGTTGGCTTTTAAAACTTTTCGAAGGCACTAGAATTGATTGAAATGTGTTGTATTTACAGGGCTCCAAGGGCACCCAAGGGGGACCATAAGGGGACCCTAAGGGGACCCCTTATCTCGAACCCCTTATTCAGAGCTTATTTAGAATCCATTTTTTTTCCATCCCCCAGTCCCCACCTAAAAAAAAATGCAAATGCGTACATTACATTTAAATGGTTTCTCACTACTGTTGTTGTTTGACGCTCACTCAGCGTTAGCCATAGGACCAGAAGGAGAGAGGGACAATTTTGGAAATCACATCAGAAATTCATAGGACCTTTTACGTGCCACAATCGACAAGAGCCCGAAAATGCCAGGGATGGCTGAGGCTGGACTCGAACCCAGGACTTCTAGCCCATGAGACGTTCATACTAACCATCTGGCCACCTTGCCCCATATAAACCAGATCCGTCCATGAAGGCTAGTCATTCAGGAGCCCCACAAGTAACTGCAGCTTCGTATTCGTAAAAAGTGACAACGCATTAAGAAAATTCAACAAGCGCATCTGCTGGCATTACATTTAAGTGGCTTCTCTACTCTGTGAATCTCGTAACTGATCAGACATGGTGAGCATTCATTAAATCCACATAGATATGAGAGATAACTACAACATTGCATAACTAACGTGGTTATGAAACAAAATTCATGTTGTACGAAAGTTCTTGACGACACCAAAATCAAAGGAAAAGCATAGGCTACTTGCGACTGGAAGCAGAATGACGTATTAGACTATATATACACCAAAGAAATTTGTACGATTATCCCGTGGCGCTATCAGTTGTTCTGTATATTGTTAAATCTTGCAGCAAGAGAAAGAATGAATAAACATGCCCTAACAAATATTATCAAAGAAACAAATATTTGCTAACTCTGCGTAAAACAGTCTGAGAAACACTGTAAGTCTTTAAACACCAATGAGCAAGCTGTAAACGTTAACGATGTAAAGGCTAACAGATGGTGCCACGATGGTAGAATCGTACGATTTTTCATTCCTGAACACACAGTGTTCAAGATGGCAACATAAAATGTACGTTTTCGGGTAAAAATCTAGCCCATACCGCCCAAACTTTGCCCGGTTAGCATACATTTATGTTAGTATTGCAGGATTTAATCATTTCGGCGATGAGGGGTAATAATCGCGTATCTCTAACTCAAACACCTTCCCGCAAAACCCACATTTATAAGGGTGTTTTCCCGAAGACTGCATAAGCAGAGTGGTCTGGAATTGCACGTTAAACGTTACTTTAAGACAAATCCGATGATCAGTTACGTATCAGTTAGACGATTGAGTTCGGCAAGAATAACGTAAGACTTTTGCTGTTTACCCGAGTGACGAAGCCTCGAGGGCAATAAAGCGAAAGTATTATCGCATTGTTGCCGAACGCCATCAACGACGAGTTTAATCTTTAATGGACGAGCCATGCATTGTTGCAATAAAACGACAGTGTTGGTGCATTGTTGCTACATCGTCGAACACATTTTTACAACAACGATTTGCATTGTTAGTAACCGAGCCATTATTCTAATAGCATAGCGACCCATTGTTGGCGGGAATGTTCTTTGCTCCAACTCCGTTTTTAAATCTCAATATACTGCTATAAATGCCGTATTTGTATATTTTAATCAGTTTTAACTCTTTCCTTTTGGTTTTCTTCAGCTGCAATAAATGTATTATTTTGGAAACCTTAGATACATAAGTATTGATACGCAAACATTGACAGTGATAGTAGATTTACTTACGCAAGTAAGATCTAAAGGCGATCGTTTTCTTACTAGTGGTAAGACAACGGTTTCATTGTTGCAGCTGTGTGTTTCGTATCAGTGAGACAACGGCGTTCGGCAACAATGCGGGGTAAGAAAGCCAAAGTCGATCGAGTGCCGAAGGCCAACACGAGATCAACAGAGGCTTTCTTACCGCATTGTTGCCGAACAACGTTGTCCGACTAACACACTTGTACAACGAGACCATTGTTGCAAGTAGCGTGCAGTGTCAAATTCCTGAAAGCCGACTCCATTGTAACTATACAATGGTGGTCGCCAACATAGCCGACAATTTGTTTGATGATTCAGATACAGATGTGCTGCTGTCTCAAACTCCTTTAAATGTGGAAGGTGAATGTGTTTCGTACGCTGCTGATTCGCCAGCATCCTCAGGTAGTGTTAAGAATCTTTGCTTTTTCTTGGGGTTCCGTGGCACAGTGCAGTGTTCATGGTGGTAAGATTGCACGGCACTCTACTCCAACAATGATTTCATCGTTGCAGCCTTGCGTCTTCACGAAATTAAGGCACGGCTACAACAATGGAAGAGTTGTACAAATGATATAAATCCCCAGCTGCAACAATGGCCCAACAATGAAAGAGTTGTACAATGAATGAAAGCCTTCGTTGCAGTCTTTTACCGTCGTACTAGTCTGTGTGGCAGATCACTAATTAACGGTGAGTAACAAATTAAACAACGACTGAGATAGAATTGCAACCTGCTGCATTCGTGTGACTGGAATCTGTTGGCGTAAGGGTTCTGCACTTACTTTTCAAGTATACCTGTGAATAGCCAGTAGCCTACCAGTACGGCAGCTGTCAATAGTTAAATACTTACAGCTGTGTAGTACATGTAAATAGCCAGTTGTTTGCAGGTGCTGTACCTGTAAATACCCATATAAAATACCACAATTTGAAATGCGTGGAGAACCACCCGAAAACCTGTATGACTTTGTACTGTCGTTAAGCGACCGTTTGAATATGAGACATAACTATTACATTGACCTCAAATTGTCCGTTCAAGGTTGACTCTTTTAGAACTATTTTTACCAGAACACCATAGCTTCGACTACTAGTAGAAAAAGGAAAGAAGTAGGAATTTTTGACTCTATACTATATAGAGCAGTGACACAACGTAGTATTATTTTGTATAACTCTATGGTGGAGCCAGTAACAGGGTTAGCTGCAAGGCTCACTAGAGGGAGAATAGAAGGTCGTCTTACTGAAGCCAATGCCATTAGACTGGATTTCTTAAGCCTATAACGCGTGATTTTTGTTGTTGGAGAAAACAACGTTCTTTTAAGCCTAAGAAATCCGCTCTCAAAGACTGTCTTGACTAGTGCTGTTTTTTTCCCGTTACATTTCAATCTAGTGCACCTTGTAGCTATGCCCTCCAAATGGTGCTCGTAGCCAATATGACGTCACTTGACGCTGCTCTATACCCTGCGTAGGTTCACTGTGAAGAAGACGGTTTAATTTTTGTTTCGTTGCTTAAATTCTAATTTGTGGGGTGGGGGTCCTAATTTAATTTTCTTATTGTTTATTGACTTTTACGGAAATATTTGTTGCATGTAAAATTTCTAGCTGAATTACAAATATCAAAGCATTACGACCGTCAAAAGGTTAGCGATCAGTAAAAGTCACCCACTGTACCCCCTTATCCCCGCCATGGAAGAAAATTTTAAATTGTGGAGAAAAAACGTACGTTCATTAATTTTTTTCTTTTGGAATCATCCTTCATTAAAATTCGTCAACTTTTGCATTAGGTTTCAAATTGTTTTTTATCGCAGGCTGTGGTATCACTTGTTTGGTGAAGTTGTTGCTGGTTTAATAATGCTGGTTTAATGCTGGTTTAGTAATGGTACTTTCTCAGCACTCTTAAAATAAAACTATGCTATATCATGGTGTTGATAACCAAAACCGCAGTGCAGAAATTTAAATACTCGAAAATTACGAAAAACGGAACGTTACTTGACACCAGTTACGCCGTGCAATTAATTGCCTTGGCTCTTGATATCACGAAAATTGGTTGTGTTGTTTAGCTGAGTTTTCGTCACAGTAAAAATTCTCGCCGTTTTAAGAAGGTTGTGATAATCCAACAAATTCACTAGTTTATTCTGTCCCCCCCCCCCCCCCTCCGATCTTTCGAATTCTAACGAAATCGTTGAAAAACATAGATTTTTTTCTGCGCCTTTATTTCCATATACACTTGATTTACAACACTTCAATTTATAATATAATGCCAGAAAGATACAAGTAAAAATCCATGTACATTTTTTTCTGGAGTAAATAGTTTATTCTTAATCTAACATTCCAATCAAGCTCTAAAAACAGGGACAGAATAACTTACAGATTCAACCTCAAAACCAAAAGGGGCGTTATAATCTTAGTATTAATGACGTAAAAAAAAATGCACACGCAATTATGATGTCACCATAATTGCACATCACACCCGAAGTTTTAAGCGGCTGACTTACCAAATTATAGGATGTCACGTCGTCATTTCTCTATTATCGATTCGAAACTGAGATCCCCGACCTTTGCAAATTCTGACACATCTAGCAGTTTTTTGAGTGTAGGAAATTTCGTAAGCACATCATGTAAACATGTAATTTCCTGATT
>JAHWFP010052390.1:2853-34298 GCA_023313725.1 Lithobius niger | reverse complement strand
CCCCCCCCCCCCCCCCCCCCCCCCCCCCCCCCCCCCCCCCCCCGCAAGGTGTGTCTTCTGCAAATAAAAGAGAAGTTACCTGGAGGAAAATGGAACTTAGCAAGAGTGACTTAGTTGACGCAAGGAAAGGATAAAAAATACGTTCAGTCATGTTTCATCATGCAGATGGAAGTTTGTCACAAAGAGCAGTGCACAAACGTTTGTCGTCTTGAAACATAGGCACGGTCGCTGTGTATCAAGTTCGGTAATTTGGTTTAGTTTTACTCGGATTTGAGATATAGATATAGAAGATATAGACGCAAGTTCATGAAGAACACCCACGTAGAATATACTTGATAGGTTACATAAAAAACGTTAGGAATACATGTCACAGTTTTTGAACGAAGCTAACACAATTGATTTTCACATACCTCTTGCATGCAGTGGCTTTAGTGGACTCAAAAGTTCTACCAGTTAAAAATTTTAAGAGGAAAGTTAATTTTGTTCATCGCATGTACTATCACAGTGTGATTTTCGCCAACCGGTGAAGACCTATCGAAAAGTTGTTTTTATACTCCGGGCAACATTCCTTTAATGAAGCTGGTAGAAGAAGAAAGAAATCTTCCACACTGCCATACACACTGTTGCTTCCAAGCACAACATTGGTTGGGAAGGGGCAAGGGCCATGCTCAATTCAAATTTTATAATAATGGCAAACTACAATTCAAATCTACGGATATACTGCAACAGATTTAGTGTTCTAAAACGTTTTAGAATTTAGAAATTGTTATGTTTTTCCGTAAATTACTCCATAATAGACATATTTAGTGCTTATGCTCGTAGCAGATCATGGCAATGTGTTTTAGCTTGGAAGCAGAACAGTAATGCAGCAGTGGGGCCAATGTTCTACATCCGACAGAAATGGGATTTTCGTTTCCGACTAAGGTAGGTGCAGATCAATTTTCAGAAAATTATTTCACAGTATTTATTTGTGCTTAGCTTAACATTCAGCCATTAGTTGGATATCAACAAATGTAGGTGTGTATAATTTTTCGGTTGTAAGCAATTCCTTTTTGTGGCGTTGCCCTTGATTTTTTAAATGTATCTTAGTCCGTATCCCTACAATTGCAATCCCTTTCCCTTCGCATGCATTTTATGCAATTTAAATACATCTTTCTTTATGCTTTAAAGGGCTATACCTGTCAATTTTTACATTATTGCCTCAATGACGCTGTTGGATACTTGAGACTTGAATTGCCACCCCAGTGACCCAACCGTGCATGCGCAGTCCTCCCTTTAAGAGCGGCGGCTACTCGGGCTCGCCATCTCTTTGTCTCAAGCTGCTATCTCAGACGGCCGCTCGTTCTGATGGTTCTTTCGGTTTCTCCTTCTTTTGACTACTCCTTCGCCGTCCCATGAAAACATCGTGGCTCCCTTCCCGTGCATTCCCGGGACTGACCCAACATCCGACTTGGCTTACGCCCTCGGTCGTTTCTCATTGACGTGTCTCCCTTCATTGGATCTGAAGACATCGTGGCTCCTTCCCGTGATTCTCCGGGTCCGTCCCATCTTCCGATTCTGCTTTGCCTACGGTTGTCCTTAGTCTGTTCCCTTCGGGGTTTTTCTTCGGACCGAAAACACCGCTGGATTGCTCCACCCACAGTTAGGCTTACGCCTTGGGAACAGGCTCTAATAGTCTCCCTTCGTTTGGTCTCTCGCCCCAAGCCCTTCGGTCATCTCTTGCCGCCGAAGTCACCGTGGCTCCCATCCCGCAGTTTTCCCGGGATCGTTCCACCTTCCGACTAGGCTTACGCCTTTCTGTCGCTCTCGGACAAGTTCTTCCCTTCGTTGGATCTCTCGCCCCAAACCCTTCGGTCATCCCTTGCCGCCGAACTCATCGTGGCTGCCATCCCGTAGTTTTCCCGGGATCGTTCCACCTTCCGACTAGGCTTACGCCGTTCGGTCGCCCTCTGACAAGTTCTTCTGTTTGTTGGATCTCCCGCTCCAAGTCCTTCCACCATTCTAATAAAGTCATCATGGCTCCTGTCCCGCTCCTCCCGATTAGGCTAACGCCTTTCGGTTGTTTGTCACCCACACTTTTTTCCCTTCGTTGGATTCCTCACCTTATGCGCTCCCTCACGCCTCACGAGGAGCTCCCTCCTTTGCCGTCATAGTCACCGTAGCCGCCGTACCCCTTTCTGACTAAACTATCAACGTTTTTTTCCCCTTCGGTGAATCTCGCACCTCATGCCCCACGCCGGTTCACGACAGAAGGCCCTCCTTGCCGAAGCCATCGTGGCTCCCGTCCCGTGCTGTCCCGGGACCGATCCACCTCCTGTCTAGGCTCACGCCTTTTGGTCGCTCACTGACAACATTTCCCTTCATTGGACTCAATGCCCTGCCCTTCGGTTTCCCCCTTTTACATGGGGCTCCTTCTCTTGTCACCCTTGTGCACTCCTTACAAGATTCCGCCCTTCATTACTCATAATCACCATGGCTTCTCTGGACGTACCTTTCGACCTAATTTTCTTCCGTTGGACCCCTTTGCACCAACGTTTCTGCGCTGCTCCAGGTCTGGTCCTTTCCCCTTTGGAACTAGGCCCTCAATAGACCCATCACGCTTCTCGACATCCATCACTCCCTTCGTCAACGCAAGGTCAACACCGCTCCCGATCCGACTTTAGCAATTCGGCCATTCTTTTCCCTTCGTTTCTCGCAGGCGTTTTTCCAACCTCATACTGCGACAAGCCATTATCTCATATGCGGAATTCCACCTTTCCATCCGCCTTCGTTGCCCAGCCTTTCCCCCAACAGGTTCATCTGTCACCGCCCCGACGCCACTCTGGCAAGCCTTCCTTACATTCCACGCCTTTGTTCCGCCACAACAATGTTAACTCTGGAGGCTCATGCTCTTATTTCAGTTCGGAAACCCGCACTCTGTTCAAGACCGTACAAAGCTCTCATCATGCCTAGACCTTGTTTGCCCTTCGCATCTCTCTTCCCCTCTCGACAGCCGGGCTCATACAGACGTCTGGCTTCCCTCCTCACTACATCGCTACCGAACCGACTCTCGCCTGGCCGCTGCACGCACTGGCGCTCCCTTCGGCTTCACCTTCCACCTTTCACTTCCGGCCTTTTCCCGCCCTTTCTTACGTTTTGTTGCTGGCTTGCGCCACGACTGATTAGCGCCCCACGTCACCGTGTCTTCCTTCGTTTTTCTTCATCATGGTGAGAACTTGCCATGCCACTCCTGCCGGAAGATGAGGAGGACATCTATTTTGGACGAATTCCAGTGATCGATGACTCGGGAAAATGCCACTGCGCGGGTCTTTTGAACCCCAAGCGCCTTGATTCACACTCGACAGTGTGTCAGTACCATCGTCTTTGTGAGTACTATGGAAAACCATGCTCTATCTGCGTCACTATTCCCCATAAGTTATGGAGAGAAATTGTGTCTAGGCAATTGCTATCCGCCACCCGCAAGAGGAAAGCCAACAACCAAAAATCTGCTGTCAAACGTCTCATATCTGAATCTGGTTCACGTCACCCCCCCCCCCCCGGCTCCACTTACTCCACCGGTGGTACCCCCAGCTCCGGGCAAGGGACACCCTCCACCTGCAACCTTCACTCCGTTGTCCCAACAATCCTGGGTCAAGTCATCAGCAACCTTTGACACCCCTGCAAGCACTGTCTCCGTCTCTTCGGGTGTACACCAAGATTCCCCATGTTCTCAAAGGGATCTAGCGATCGTCACCGACCCGCCATCACCTCCATTAATGAAAGACAACACCGTCTTCCCCACAACTGAAGATGCGTAATTCCGACTACCCCATTCTCTCCACGACCAGGCAACTTGGACGTCGAATCCCCTCTCCATGCTGTCACTTCCTCTCCAACAAAGGAATCCAGCTCTCCTCCACCTCAGGTCATCGAAACACCAGCTCCGGTTCTTCAGGACCCTTCTACTCTTTACGGCTTGAACGATGAAGAAATTGTAGAGGTCGATTCGGACAAGATCGTATTGTCACTACGCCACAAACTTCGCTTAAACGATCGAGCTAGGAGACAATACAACAAAAACGTAAGGAAAGTCAAACCATTCCTGTTACATCTACAAGATTGTTTTTTCCAGCAACATAACACAATCTGTAAGCTCAAGAAAGAAATTGAAACCCTTCGTTCACAAAACGCCGTCCTTCAACCAACGGATAACCCATTAGAAGATCCAATTCCGCCTCCACAGACAAGCCTTAATCCCCCATCAATATTTCTACCATGGGTGAATTTCAAGCAAATCGACCCTACACACGACAAGCACAACTCGCACCCAACCCGTTTCCTTCATACGGCTCTCCAAGTAAATCCTTCTGACCCACACCTCAGACCGGTTACTTTCCCTTCACACCCTGTAGTCGTTACCGACGCCATTGAAGATTCACCTCAAATTCCTGACTCCATCCTCCACTTTCAACAAAATCAAATTTCCCAGGCATGGTATTCTATTCGGACAACTTCCATCGCCCATAATTTACAAACATACTCCCTATGGCAGTATGTTAATTCAAGTTCTTCTAAACCAGTCTTTCATGACATGATTGGCCTATCAAATGCCCCGACAACGGACATCCCTTGTACCCCATGCAGGTCCAAAGCCAGACAATACTGCATGGGTCTACGATCTCACCCCAATCCCCCCCAACCAATAAGGGGATCGCTAGCCGGCCGCACCTTTTTCAAGTTAAACCCTTTCGACTCCACACCTAAAAAAAAAAGAATCATCATTCAGCTCATGAAATCAAAGGGAAAGAAGATATGCTGAGGTCATGAAGTAGTACGATCCCTGGTCCGTTCCCACCGTCTCAACAGGACCTACGAAGATTCCAAGGTAATGCGCCCCCTTCTTCCTAACCCCCCTTCACTTTTGCCCCAAAAAATTTTCTTTTCAAATGAATGGGGAAACAATGGCGAAGGTTTTCAATCTCTGGGTATGCCCCCGCACCCCGGAGAACTCCACTAGGTGACTAACCACCTCAGAACCTCGTGGAACTCGCTCAAAAGGTGCCCGCCGCCTAATTTGACGAGGTCGGCCTGTCAATGCAAAAATTGATAGGTATAGCACTTAACAGCATAAAGAAAGAACATTTCGCCAGCCCCGTGCCAGACCGGTTAAAAATGGTTTCTTTTGCTGTTAAAAGTGCTATACCTTAGGCCCCTTCCTGCCTCCCCTCTCAGATCACCTTTTGATTATACTGAAAGACAATGAGATTGTGAGCCTGCGTAGCCGCAGCTCTTATATAAGGAGGACCGTGCATGCGCGGTTGGGTCACTGGGGTGGCAATTCAAGTCTCAAGTATCCAACAGCATCATTGAGGCAATAATGCAAAAATTGACTGGTATAGCAATTTTAACAGCAAAAGAAACCATTTTTTGCCGGCCTGGCTGGGGGCCGGCAAAATGTTCTTTTTTAGTTTTCAACTCTATTAAATTTTTGTAAATTGTTGGCCATTCTCAATATCACAAAGAAAATTAAATTTGTTTAATAATCTTTAGAGGTAAAATAGCAACGTAGTAAAAAAAAAAAAAGTAGAACAGCCAACAATTCAATCTAATCTATTGGTGGGAATATAAAGGAAACAAAAAAAAATTGAAAAACTTGTTTAAATTACAGAAAATAAATAGTTGGATTTTAATTGTACTCTTTGATTGTCGAGTATAAAATGCAGTCACGAATGGTGTCAATAAAGGTCTTCATCACAAAAAAATCCTCCTTTGGGGTTATTTTTTTTAAGCATAATGACACTGGAACATTATCTACAAAACACAAACCTTCTTGCTGGTGCAATGTTCATCTGTATCAAGGTCCACCTGCTTTAGCACTTAATTTATGATTGCTGGTCTTTTCAATGGGTTTCGTTACAAAGATACTATTGTCCTGGAAATGAAGTGTATAATTGAATGATTCAGCCAGCAGTAAAGACTTCAGTCCCAAGGACATGTTTACATTAGATCTTGAGTGTGATGCGAATAAATGACTACGAAAATATGTCAATAAACTTTTAAATTGTGGAGCCTTGGGGCATTTTTTTTCCTTTTAACATTTCCAGCAAGTAGTGTAACGAGGCATTAACATTGTTGTTACTGGCAAGTTGCTTAAAATTTACAGTATTTTGATGAATAATGCAATCTAATCGACAATATTAAACATGCAATCAAGTCCATCACAGTATGTTAAGGTTAGCCTAATTATAAAAGGCACTAGGTCGAGACCAGACAGTACATGCAATATTTTATTTATTCAGAAAATAACCTGCCATTAGCATGTGTCATTTAATTGTATCCCCGTTTGTTTTGTCTCAGTTTATCCATTATCTTCATTTATATACGGGTAGATTTCTCTGATTTTGAGACTTTTAGGGGAGGATTTCTTTGCTATAGCTTTTCTTACATAGTTTTACCTGTTGAATCCAAATCGTCCTGTACCTTGGCAGAAATCCTAGATGGTGCCCAAAATGGTGTCCCGCGATGCTTTTTAAGTAATAAATTTGCTTTGGTATCATATACAATTACCAAACCAGTGCCATTTTATAGTTATTTCAATCTGGAAAACCGGTAACCGGCGATGACCATTGGTTATTTCAATCAATGTAGCTTGTAGTTCGTAAGACTGCATAAAATTAGGGTTAGTTCCCCAAAAATCAAGGATGGCTTTCAAAACGGTTTCTCGTAACACGTAAGGTATTAATTTCTTAACAAGTTTTAACTTGTTTTGTTAATATTTGTTAACAAATTTTTTGTTAATCAATTTATTAATTAATTAGTTAGTGAATTAACTAACTTTTAATTAATTGTTAGTTAGCTAACTAGCTAGTCAGTCAGTTAGCTAGCTAGTTAACTAGCTAATTAACTACTTAATTAAATACTTAATTAGCTAATTAACTGGCTGACTAACTAGCTAACTGACTAACTAGCAAGCTAGTTAATTAACTAGATAGGTAATTAACTAACTAGCTAGCTAGCTGAGTAACTAATTAACTAGCGAATTAACTAGCTAACAAGTTAGTCAATTAGTAAATTGATTAATTAGTTTATAAATTTTTATTTAATTTATTATATAATTAATTATTTTTAATTCGACGTGTCACACGTCGAATTAATGTGGTTATGGCCAAACAACGGGTAGGCACGATTTCTGTCAGCCGACATCTCCTCAAAAATCATTTGTTCAATTCTGATCCGACGAAATTCAAGTATGTGGGTGGGACAGTTGAAGTGTAAAATATCAAAACACTAGGGATTTCACATATTTTGTAATTAGAAAAAACAAACAAAGTGGTACCCTCCAACAAGGTCTATCAACGCGAAACCGTCATCCATAGTACACAGTGTTGTGACGTCAGTGTTACACGTGTGATTTTCGAAAATTTTAGCGTAAAATGGCAGTGGCAATGTTGAAGAACTGCGGCGAAATATGGGTCGAGGGCTGGTTAGAGGCTAGACTTTCTGACAAAAACTTCTGGATCGTTCATGTTTGGAGACGAAACTGCGTTGTACTATGGCAGGCGGCCGGGAGAAATAAACTGCACCAACTACAGGGGAATAATCTACATATACTTCGTTTTGTGGGAGTACAGTAGAGAAGGGGAAAGAAGTACATCTAGCAAAGATATGTCGTATGGATGAACAAATTTTGGTATTAAAAAAAACACGATTTGGAAAGCGCAACTCTACAATGAATTAGTCGGTGAACAGTAGTAGCAGCGTTGGTTTAGCCTTAAATGTCCCTGAATTGCGTGTAAGACTGGCGTGCGTGGAGGGGGGGGGGGTATTTTTTGTCTTTTTTTTTTTAACTTGATTGTTCAAATATAAAACTGGATTTGCAGTAAAAACCCAGCACATCACAAAACCTAAGCAGCAAAGCTTAAACAAAAGCTAGCTGCATGAAATTGTGGTGTGACATTTTTGTGTTATTTTATCGTCGGCTAACACAACAAAAGAGTAAATAAATAAATTTAAAGTAATCAGCCTTACGTATCCTCAGTGCAGTACGATCCCCATCTCCCCCCCCCCCCCACCCCTCCTAATTTAATGCTAGATTTATGGCAAAGTAAGGTGTTTGCTGATTTAAAAAGCGTTAAAGCCTGATGAAAAAGAAAGAAGAGGACGGGAAGCGGTACACAGCAACGAAACTTTCAGTTTTTTTTTAACGAAAATAATAGCGTCAGATGAGAAATCCTTATCTGGCCGTTTCTAACATGATCGTGTGATTGCTCATTTGCCGTATCGCAGTAGCGAAAGTTCGGAGACGGGACTTTTTTTTATATGTGATGTGCAATATGTATACGTTTCAGTGCACCACGCATTCAGAATGTATAGTAGTGTCCTGAGTTTATGCTGCCTTTCCAACTGCACACGTCAATCGCATATTCATTTTCTATCCTCCTTCAGCATTTCTGTACCAAACAACACATCGAATTACTGATGCAGTGTTGGTGCGTCCTTGTTTAATTTATTAATAATTTATTTATTTGTGAATTAATTTGTTGATTTGGTGGCTCCGGGACTTGAGAGCTGAGTTATATTTTATTATGTGTGAGAGGAAGCCATTTTGGGTGCCAGCTTTGATTTTTAGGGAGCCATCGCTGATTATATGCAAAGTCTTGTGCAGTAGAGGCCATATTGGTTGAAATAACTATGAACTGGCACTGGTTTGGTGGTTATAATTGCTACCAAATCAAACTTATTGCTTGAAAACGATCGTGGGACACCATTTTGGGTACCATCTTAGATTTCTGGGTAAACACTAATGTAGATCGCCAAGGTACAGGATAATTTGGACTCATCCACCATAATAGCCTCAAAACCAAGGACATCCATCTGTCTATTAGTTTGATTTGGTTTAATTGTCCACAAATGTTTCTTTAGTTTACGCATTGTGCAGGGAAGTCACGTCTAAAGAGAAAGGCCTCGACGAACCACTCTGAACACCTCACAAAATTATGAAATTCCTGAGACAATAAGCTAGCCAAGTGAGCAGCGTCCTAGCCTCCAAGTTAAGAGAACGCAAGACTTGCCTCCGACCTATGTACATATGGGACCAAAAAAAAACCAATAACTCCCACAGCATTCGTAGTAAATCTCAAAGAGTTAACAGGAAAATAGGTTGAGTATGGTCACTGTGTTAGTAGCTTTATCTTCATTTTTTTTTCCGGCACAGTTTTCAAGGTGGGAAAGGAGAGGGGAGGCCAAGCTGATAAAGTAACTGCTTAAAATTGTACGTACCATATCAACTCTACCATTTATAAACTGATGACAAATTGCTATAAATTCATTAATATTTTGGATCATAAAATAGGCCAGGTACGGCTCCCGACTCCCTACCCTCTTAAATTAGCTCTTCCAGTTGACTAAATAGCCTACCTCCACCTTGTAAAACTTCAACGTAGGCGTGCTGGTGACCTTCAAACTGTAGCATTGCTGGTGTTATGGTTACAACTTCAAATCGTGATTTTACTTTGGATCGCTACAACTACTGTATAAATATGATTAAAAATAGGCACCCTGACATGTAAAACTTCAACATACACGTGCTGGTGACCCTCAAAGTTAGCATTGTCAGTATTACTATTACAACTACAAATCGTTATTTCATGTTGAATCTGCTACGCTTACAACACTTAGTTGTACGCTGATACTCTTAATAGATGGTGCCATTGCATGTAATGTAACCCAGTCTCAGGTTACCATAGTGCCATTATACCATGGTACCGGCACCGTTACGACCGTTACGATACCGTACTTTTGGCACCCTGTGAAGATCTCTAGACAAATTCGTGCCTGAATACGCCCAAACCAAAAACATTGGGGGGGGGGGGGGGGTGGCAAGCCTAGCCAAGCACAAACTTTTTAAATTTTCAGCAGCATCCTGGGAGTGTAGGAAGCACCCTTTTCATGTTCTAAGAACCATCAGATCTTTATTAAGGCTGCAGATACGAAATAAAAAAATGTACATTTCCTAAAATCCTATATTTTAGAAGTAAGGTTTTACTCGGATTCTTGCTACTAGTGTATTCTCTGTTCATTTCCACTTAGAATGACACTTGGCTAAATCATGTACATTATGTACTTGTAAGACTGTACGTTTGATTCACTTAGGTAAAAAAAAAAAACTTTAAAAGACTAAACCAAGTAGGTAAACTACTGTAACTTGATAAACAATAAAAAAAACCAACGAAACCAGTTTCGTTGGCAGAAATCCTAGATGGTGCCCGAAATGGTGTCCCGCGATGCTTTTTAAGTAATAAATTTGCTTTGGTAGCATATACAATTACCAAACCAGTGCCATTTTCTAGTTATTTCAATCTGGAAAACCGGCAACCGGCGATGACCATTGGTTATTTCAACCAATGTAGCTTGTAGTTCGTAAGACTGCATAAAATTAGGGTTAGTTCCCCAAAAATCAAGGATGGCTTTCAAAACGGTTTCTCCTAACACGTAAGGTATTAATTTCTTAATAAGTTTAACTTGTTTTGTTAATATTTGTTAACAAATTTTTTGTTAAGCAATTTATTAATTAATTAGTTAGTGAATTAACTAACTTTTAATTAATTGTTAGTTAGCTAACTAGCTAGTCAGTCAGTCAGCTAGCTAGTTAACTAGCTAATTAACTACTTAATTAAATACTATTAATTAGCTAATTAAATACTTAATTAGCTAATTAACTGGCTGACTAACTAGCTGACTAACTAGCAAGCTAGTTAATTAACTAGATAGGTAGTTAACTAACTAGCTAGCTGAGTAACTAATTAACTAGCGAATTAACTAGCTAACAAGTTAGTCAATTAGTAAATTGATGAGTTTATAAATTTTTATTTAATTTATTATATAATTAATTATTTTAAATTCGACGTGTCACACGTCGAATTAATGTGGTTATGGCCAAAAAACCGGTAGGCACGATTTCTGTCAGCGACATCTCCTCAAAAACCATTTGTTCAATTCTGATCCGACGAAATTCAAGTATGTGGGTGGGACAGTTGCAGTGTAAAATATCAAAACTAGGGATTTCACATATTTTGTAATTAGAAAAAACAAACGGCACAGTTTTCAAGGTGGGAAAGGAGAGGGGAGGACAAGCTGATAAAGTAACTGCTTAAAATTTTACGTACCATATCAAATTATCACCTCTACCATTTATAAACTGATGACAAATTGCTATAAAATTCATTAATATTTTGGATCATAAAATAGGCCAGGTACGGCTCCCAACTCCCTACCCTCTTAAATTAGCTCTTCCAGTTGACTAAATAGCCTACCTCCACCTTGTAAAACTTCAACGTAGGCGTGCTGGTGACCTTCAAACTGTAGCATTGCTGGTGTTATGGTTACAACTTCAAATCGTGATTTTACTTTGGATCCGCTACAACTGCTGTATAAATATGATTAAAAAGAGGCACCCTGACGTGTAAATCTTCAACATACACGTGCTGGTGACCCTCAAAGTTAGCATTGTCAGTATTACTATTACAACTTCAAATCGTTATTTCATGTTGAATCTGCTACGATTACAACACTTAGTTGTACGCTGATACTCTTAATAGATGGTGCCATTGCATGTAATGTAACCCAGTCTCAGGTTACCATAGTGCCATTATACCATGGTACCGGCACCGTTACGATACCATACTTTTGGCACCCTGTGAAGATCTCTCGACAAATTCGTGCCGGAATACGCCCAAACCAAAAACATTGGGGGAAAGGAGGGGGGGGGGGGGGGGGGCGGGCAAGCCGAGCCAAGCACAAACTTTTTAAATTTTCAGCAGCATCCTGGGAGTGTAGGAAGCACCCTTTTCATGTTCTAAGAACCATCAGATCTTTATTAAGGCTGCAGATACGAAATAAAAAATGTACATTTCCTAAAATCCAATATTTTAGAAGTAAGGTCTGGGCCAACAGAGAAAACTCTCTATTCCCAGGTTTTCTTTTAAGGTTTTACTCGGATTCTTGCTACTAGTGTATTCTCTGTTCATTTCCACTTAGAATGACACTTGGCTAAATCATGTACATTATGTACTTGTAAGACTGTACGTTTGATTCACTTAGTTAAAAAAAAACTTTAAAAGACTAAACCAAGTAGGTAAACTACTGTAACTTGATAAACAATAAATAAAACCAACGAAACCAGTTTCAAAACAGGAAAAAAAACACAACCCAGCCTTTTCTGTACAGTTTTAGTCACCACTGTATCGTTGTAGTGTTTAGTCTACGTGAAACTTTACTGCTGCGTGTAAATGTGGTTACTTTTGAACACTGTAAATAAGCTTGTATGTGCATGATGCATCATCCTTACTACTTCTTGATTAAACGATATCGCTGAAAAATAGTAAAACCTAATCGTCATGTGTCGTCAAGGTGATTATGGAATACTGTAAAATGTATGTGTGTACAGTATCTGATTCGTATTAATTCCAAACCATTTGGGTTAAACTTTGACCGACCTCAAAAATACATTACTGAGCGGCGATAGATTTAAACACAAGGAAGAAATCCATATAGTATTCATTCTTCGTCGAGGCATTGTGAAAATTTGTAAGTTGCACTCTAGTTGGAACTAGACTGTACTCAAAACTGACATGACGAAACTGTAAACAACCACTTCGTCCCCTTTTGTAATAAGCATTTTTTTTTTTTTTTGCAGCTGCAATGTTGTCATTTTAGTTGAACAGTCTCTAATGGTTGGAAACGGATCAAGTTTGGTTGCCATAACCTGACCCACCCTCCTTTAAAAAGATCCCCATCATAAACTACCCACTCTTCTAAACCATTTTGTGAGGTCATTGTCAAGCAAGGGTTGATCCTCTTATCAACATTCTCTATATCTCGGTTTTAGCCCTGTATTATGAAGACAAAATCAACTCTACTTTTAAATTAGGCTACGTAAACCTGGGTTTGTCCTTAAAATAAAATACCTGTAGGCTATTTTACGGGATAGGTTTATAACCGAGTTCTGAAGACCACAAATCCTCGGCCGAGCAAGGGATACAATACATTCATTTTCATTTGTGTTGTAAAATTTAATTCAGCATAATAGTGTTGGGCGGTACCAGAAATTTTTCAGACGGTGCGGGGGTACCAAGCTTAGTACCCCGATACTCGGTTTTCTCTGGTACTTATGAATGAGGCGGTATCTAGTATTATGGTGCTGTGATGCCAACACCCGATTTTCAAATAACAAAACATTTTATTCAAAAACATGTTTTGTTGATATAGTTTTAATGGAAAAAATTTATTGATTTTTTCCCCGATTTAAGCTTGATGCATGTTTCATGCCATATTTCATAAAAGAAAACCAACCATCTTCTAAAATTTGCAATTAACATGCTATCTAGGTGGAAATGCAAATGTAAACAAATAACTGAACAAAAAACGGCTTCGCCGTTTAGAAAAAAGCAGTAGAGCTCGTATCCCCATACTCACAGCTGTAAAGGTACATGAATAAAAACGGATTAGAGTTCACTTGAACTATAATTTGAACTTCAATTCCAGGGACCAAGGACGGTTTTTACTCGGTGGTTATGTCAGAAAGTGAACGCAGTTTGTGTTTAAAATATTTAATATTTATTTGCACTTAAGTATTATGCAATCTTTTTTGTTTTAATTGTCTGTGTTTGGTTTATATTTTAAGTGTGTTTCCTCAGAGTTGCTATATGTGTATTTTGTGTGGATTTATAACTTGTGAAACAAGCATACTCTTAATTCAGGCAGTTTTTTTGCCTGTGTTTGTGTATGTCTTTTCATCTTTTGTAGGTGTTTTGCTGTTTACGGTATCTGTTTTGTATGTGTTTTAGATTTTCGTTCTGTTTCATGTGCGTTTGTATGTTGTATTTTGTGTGTGTATTTTATTTATGTGAAGTATCCGTTTTGTTTGATTAGTGATGTACATGAATGTGTGCATGGAGGCTGGCAAGTCACAACCTTTGTTCCCTGGAATTGGAGTTCAAATTCGTTGCGGTCGAATGAACTCTAATCCGTTTTTATTCATGTATCTTTACAGCTGCGAGTATTGGATACGAGCTCTAACGTTTTTTTTGTAAACGGTGATGCCGTTTTGTTGGTTCAGTTAATTTGTTTGCTTTTTTTCGCTTCCATTTTATTGTAATTGTTACAGTCTTGTCTATCATGTGTATGGTATGTCCACTGTCGAGCCAATTTTATTAGCGAAAAAACGGAACATTAGAAATGCGTATTTCTATTCAGGTTCCGCCCAAGCTTTGTCCCATCTTTGTTGGCAACACACTAGCCTGTGTCTACAGTTACCCTGTCAGCTTGATGGGTAGTTGATTCTGCATTGTTGCTACAGATGCAGCATTATGGCAAACAATTGCGGAAACAATTCAACTTGGTTCCCAAAGCCTGTATTGAAGAAGTGAATAAGTCATTCAGTCATGTTGGCCGCCCAATTTTGAGTCCTGAGGCCTCAAAATTGTGGACTTCGGACCATATGGTGTAAAACTAAAAGATTACAACCAAAGTTATGCAACTCGACTCCACTTTTGTGCATTGTTTAGAATTCCAATTTTAACATTGTTGATTTTTAACGTATTGTTGCAATGCATTTTTGGTACGCCCAACAAACACTACAGCATAATTGTGTTAGCCTTTACCTACAAACTTTTTGCTTTGTACTATACTTACATGTATTAGGGTAAATATTACTTATAACCCTACATAAATTGCAAGAAAACGTTTTGTGGCTGTTTTCCGTAGCTTAAGGTAAGTAGAATAACATACCAAAAGTAAGCAAAAATCGGAGCCCCAGAACCCACCACCGTTTTGGAAAAATGGCAAAAAGTTAGTGCCAAATTTCGGTTTTTACAATTTATCTCCTGAACGGAGACTTTTACACGAAAGTTTCAACAGAGCAAAGTTAAAGAGAATTAAATTGCCCAAAGGAAAGGTTCTTATCGTTTTTCACGTACACTGAACCGTTACCGAGTTACACCCACTTGCATCCGGCACATCTCCGCCATCAATGGTGGTGGATCATTTTCAACTTTCAAGTGCTATTCTGACATTTATAATTTAGGTGGACGACTCCAATTTGATTCACTCGAAAGGTGGGAATGTCTTCTTTTCATGAAGCATAATTAAAAGGGTTTATCATTGGTAGGTACAGAACTAGGACCTTTTTACTAGAGGCTTATACCACAGACACCGTTCGATTTTACGCTCATTTTCAACTTTAAACTGCTATTCCGACGTTTGTAATTTAGGTGGATGACTCCAATTAGATTCATTAGAAATGTGGGAATGTCTTCTTTTCATCAAGGGTAATTAAAAGGGTTTATCGTTGGTAGGTACCGAGCTAGGGGCTGGTGTCACAGTCACCGTTCGATTTTTCAACTGTCGACTTTCAACTACTATCCTGACGATTCTCATTTAGGTGGACGACTCCAATTAGATTCATTCGAAAAAAGTCATTCCCACCCTTCGAATGAACCGGTTTGGAGTTATCCACCTACATTACAAATAAAAGGTCGGAATGGCAGTTTAAAGTTGAAAATGAGCGAAAATCTAACAGTGACTGTGATACCAGCCCCTAGTAAAAAGAGCGTAGCTCGGTCCCTAACAATGATAAAGCCTTTTCTTTACTCTTGATGCAAAGAAGACATTCCTACATTTCGAATGAATCTAATTGAAGTCCTCCACCAAAATTAGACACTTCGCAACAGCAGTTGAGAGTTGAAAATGAGCAAAAATTTGAACGGTGGATGTGATACCAGCTACTAGTAAAATGGGCGTAGCTCAGTCCCTAACAATGATAGACCCTTTTAATTACCCTTGATGCAAAGAATACATTCCAATCTTTCTAATGAATCTAATTAAAGTCGACTACCTAAATTAGAATCGTCAGAATAGCAATTGAAAATCGACAGCGAGCGAAAAATCGAACGGTGACCGACACCAGCCCCAGTAAAAAGGGCCTAGCTTTGTACCTACCAACGATAAACCCTTTTAATTACCCTTGATGAAAAGAAGACAGTCCCACCTTTCGCATGAATATAATTGGAGTCATCCACCTGAATTAAAAAAGTCAGAATAGCAGTTGAAAGTTGAAAATGAGCGAAAAATCGAACGGCGACTGCGATACCAGCCCTCAATAAAACGAGCATAGCTCGGTCCCTAGCAATGAAAGACCCTTTTATTTACCCTTGATGCAAAGAAGACATTCCCATCTTTCGAATTAATCAAATTGGAGTCGTTCACTTAAATTATAAACGTCAGAATAGGAGTTGAAAGTTGAAAATGACCCCCCACCATTGATGGCTGAGATGTGCCGGATGCAAGTGGATATAACTCGGTAACGGTTCAGTGTACATGAAAAATTATAAGAACCTTTCCTTTGGGAAATTTAGTTCTCTTTAACTTTGCTCTCTTGGAATTTTCGAGTAGAAGTATTAATTTGAAAAACCGAAATTTGGCACTAATTTCCTCCCTTTTTCCAAAATGGCGGTGGTTTCTGGGGCTACAATTTTTGCCTACTTTTGGTAAGTTATTGTACATACCTTAAGCTACGAAAAAGTGTCATAAAATGTTTTCTTGTAGTTTGTTTTAGGCTCAGCGAATGAATTTAACATTAATCTTTACGAGCGCATCTGGGTAGCTCTGCGATCATGTGCGGAACTTTTAAACTGGCAGTATCCAATTGGCAAAATCCCAATTCAGTCAAGCATTCAACTTTGTTCGCTTTACTCGCAGGGCCGTTAAAAAAAAGTGGAAAAAAATAGTCTTACCTGTCGACCCTTGATTTTCTTTCAATGTTATGGCAACCAAACTTTTTTCTTAGGCCTTACAGGAAGTCAATAATATTGTGGTTTCTAAAACCTTACAAAAAAAGCTTCATGTTCCTTTCCTGTTTCCACGTCGTTTCTATTAAACCCTACCTTAAGTACCAAACGAGTTAGTTCGTGGGTCTTTGTGGCATGTTGTTTGTTGTTCTTCTGCACTCTTTGTTAACGCTGTAGACTAGCACTGAATTTGCCAAGCCCACCAAGTTGCGTGTACCAAATTTGATTAAAAAATTTAATGTGAACACGTTGTATTTAACCACTTCTTGAAAACCCTTTATAAAATAGCGGATACATTAAGCGTAAATATTTTGACTGCAATTAAAATAACTACAGGTGCCGAGCACTTCTAGTAGTGGTCCCAAATACAGTAAGAAATCGTTTTTGGGGTTTAAACCACGTGATACCATGACCGTAGCATATGAGGCGTAATTCCTATGAGAATATAAAAGATGATTGGCTTTGTGGGCGATTACCAACGATTATTCTAACACTATATAACTATGAGCACTGAAATTATGTTACGCATGTAGCCTAGAACAAAGCACATTAAACCTTAAAAGTTGTTAATTCTGTAGATTTAATCCATTTTTTTGGAATGTTGCTAATTTATAGTAAATGTGTAGTAAAGGGCAACGCCAGTTACTTCACTCCAGTGAATGTGAACCCCTAATATTTCTAGCCAGTGCTTAGTAGTACATGAGTTTCCATTAGGAAGGTTCGCAATAATCAACAATGTGTAAAATACCGTTATTAAGCCATGCAAAAGAAATTGTTTGGTTTATGGGCGAGGTTGCAAATTAAGCACCAGGCAACCAGGCGTTTTATTGTATTGGTCTGACCACATTTCTGAGATATGTAACGTTCACAGTTTGAAGAGCACGTAGTGAGTGTAAAAAAATAATTGTGCAGTCAAATATGTTGTTTATGCCCTCTAGGGTTGTAAAATTTGGATTACTTGACTAAACGTTTACCGTCAAGATTAAAAAAAGATTAACGATTATCCTGCCCCCCCCCACACACACACAATTTTTTTTAAAGTTTAATACTTTTGTGTCCACACCATTTTTATTCTTCAGCTTGAAAACTCGCGTGGCGTTACGTCACTTGAGTCTGGGTCCCCAAGGCATTCAAGGGCAAACCAATCGGAGCTCGCGATACTAAAGCAGTTTCAAAATGGACGTTGAAACGAAGCAGTTTATGCGAGGCATAAAGGCAGTGACGTAGAAGTTCATGACATCATTCATTTGCAGGGATTCCCAGCTTTCGAACGCAACCAAGAAAGCAGTAATTTTTACTCAAACTTACATTCATGCTTACATTTTGTTGTCTCGGTTTATAAACTGCTGCGCCTTGGAAAATAAGGATGAAGGTGTAAAACATGATCAACGCTGCAAATATGAGGCTTGTCTTCCTAGCTTTAGGGTACCTTGCATACATTGTAAATCAAACAACATCTGGAATGTCAATGCTTTTAATAATAACTGAATATGGAATGAGTGTCCTTTCTGAGTAATGGTTTGCTATGTGAAAGGTAGTGCTCATGTTGCTTTCAAAAGCTGTTTTCAAAAATAAAATTGTCCTATACAGGGTGGGGCAGAAAGGAAGGGCCACCCTTTCCAATCAAAGATGGTTAATGTTAGGATAATGAAACTTTGCATGGTATGTAGGCGAACTGGGGGACAACTAACCATGTGTCAATCACTGACCTTGACACATATTTTCAAGGTCATCGTGACACTAACTTTTTAACCATGCTTCGTAGGTGTAAATTAGAAACTTTTAGTCAGTGTCAAGGCATGGCCATTGCAAAAACCCGAACGAAATTCGGTACGTTAGTTTAGGAATTACGGAAATTGCAAGCATCATTCTGTTGTGCTGACCGAGTGGCTTTCCTGCCAAACAGTTCTGTCAGGGTCTTTCGTACACCACACATTGTAATTGGTAGGTAATGGTGTTGGCAGCATACGCAATGGCATAATTCAGTAACCGTGATCAGCTCTGAAACAAAATCAGAATGTTATCATGAGGGATGGACAACTTTAGTATTATTTTCTAGACGGCCACGGTGACATTATGCCAACTTGCATAATATGCTGTAGTTTGCAGCACCAATCTGTCTATACGTGTAATGTAGCAGATTGTGTCGAGTCATCAGTATGTCAGTTGCTGTTTGTTTCCAAGCAGGCTTCGCATACTTTGAGGACCACTGGACTTTATTTCATACTCACTGTTTGGCAGAAAAGCCGGTCGGTCAGCAGAAGAGAATGATGCTTGCAATTTCCGTAATTCCTAAACTAGCGTACCGAATTTCGTTCTGTTTTTTGCAATGGCCATTCCTTGCCAATGTCTACAAGTTTCTAATTTACACTAGGATTCTACGAAGCATGGTTAAAGAGTTAGCATCACGATGACCTTGAAAATATGTGAACGGGGACCAACTAACCATGTGTCGATCCAAGGTCAGGATCGACACATGGTTAGTTGGTCCCCGTTCGCCTACGTACCATGCAAAGTTTCATTATCCTAACATTAACCATCTTTGATTGGCAAAGGTGGCCCTTCCTTTCTGCCCCACCCTGTATTTTAAAGGACATTCCGTTTGTATTAAACGAAAATTACTAAATGTTTAATCGTTAAGGAGATGATTTCTGTTTAAACGATTAATCAGTACACCCTAATATTCTCTAGTATTTTTGTTTTAGTTTTTGTCCAATAACTTCTTAATTGTGTCATCTTTAAATGAGGCTTTAAATTTGCTCCAGTGAAAAACTTCTTTCGAGCCGGTCAAAACGGTACATTGGAACGTGAAAAATCTGTCAAAATTTGGTAAAAATATGATTTTGTAGTTGGACCACGTTTCGGATAAGAAAATTGTTGACGAGCGATAATTTAAGGCATCCGAACAGGCCTGTAGGCCAAATGTTTTACTTTGCATGGCGTAACCACTGTTTGCATCATTGGCTCAAAGGGCACAGATTTGCTACATCCTCACACTGTTGCAAATACGGCTATATCACAAACAAACAGTCCGTTACCAGAAATTCTTTTCCTCGTTTTCTGATAAATTTGACCCATGGTACCTTGCTGCTACTCTTGCCCTAGACACCTAGTCAGCTTGAAAGGCAAACACCACTGACTGGTCACATGATCTTACTCAAAAACCCCTGGCATATAATTTCCTTTTAAAACCTAACTACCCACCACCCCTTGGAATTGCAATCCAATTTCAAAAACTAAAACATTGACAAAAGTCGAACAAAATGGCCGCCTAATTTATGCACAATCGAAACTGACTAATGGGAAGACAAGAAACGTATTTTTGACCAATTAGAACTCTTGATTCAATTTGGAAGAGCCCATTCTTGGTGGCCATTTTCTGACTGAAGCAGAACAAAATGGCCATCCATTCTGGGTACCTAATGTTAAGGCAGGTTACTTTCAATCCTTTCATACAGATTCCAGTTTGGTTCTGCAAAAACTTGCCAGCTTTGAGTACCAAAGGTGGTGGGTTTGAACCCCAGAGTGGTTGTATTTTTTCTTTCAATGTTAAGTCTTCAGATGCTCAAATATCACCTTTATTTTCTGGTACATACTATCTATTCCAGTTGGGTTTGTGCGTAAATTTTTGGTGTTCGCTCTCAGAAGTCCGGCGTTCTAGCCCCAGAATCCCCATTTTTTCCCCCGTCAATTTTAAGTCTTCAAAGACCAAATAACACTCTTATTTTCAAGTATCTTCGTTCTATTCCTGTTGGGTGTGTGGCTAAGGCTCTACTCTTCACTCCTACAGGTCATGGGTTTGATCCCCAGAGTGGCTGTATTTTTTTCCTGTCAATTCTAAGTCTCCAAATACCAACTTATTTTCAAGTGTACTATCTATTCCAGTTGAGTGTATGAGTAAGGCTGTAGTCTTCACTCCCAGAGGTCCTGAGTTCGATCCCCAGAGTGGCCATATTTTTTCTCCAAAATAACACCCTTATTTTCAAGTATATTTTTTTTATTTTTTACTTTTGAAGATATTTTCGGAACGGTTTGCGCTATCGACACGTGGTAAGCAGTGTTGCATAGCTCTCAAAGAGACGCTTCGAATGGTGTACTTGACTTTAAAAATTCGTTAAAATTTGAAAAAGCTATACTCGTTACCAGAATTGTTTTCCTCTTTTTTTAAAGAATTTCTGATTTCTTAATTTTAAGGTTGTGATTGTCCCAGTCACATGAAGAAAAAAAACTTCAGCACAGTACCATTTAATACTCAAATGCAAAATTTCAGCAAGCTAGGTTGAATAGTCTCTCTCTAATTCCAAGCAATTCTAACACATTCACACGCTAATAGCATGTGAATGTGTTAGAATTCTTTGGAATAGGATTATGAAGAGATTATTCAACCTAGCTTGTTGAAATTTTGCACCTGGGCATTAAATGGTACTGTACCGAAGGATTTTGTTTATTTTTTGACTAGTGCAATCACAACCTGAAAAATAAAAAAAAATTTCAAATTCTTTAGAAAAAGAGGAAAAGAATTTCTGGTAACGCTGCATTAAAGGGAGATACTCAAAAAACTACAAAAATTGTAACGAAGTATAACGAAATTAAATTCGATGATATGTTAGCTTATTAATTTTTACTTAACCTTGCTCATGCCTCACCCCCACTCAGATGATGTTATATTTTGATAGGTTATTTACCCCACCCCTCCCAAAAAATCCAAACTGAAAGGAACAATAATTTAGAAACAGTTGCTTTCCTAAGTTAGCATGTAACACGTAAACTTAGTTTTGACAAAAAGGCTTGCAAAGAAATAGTTTTTGTTTTATGCTGAGATGTATACGCGTTTATTTTTAATTGGTCTCATAAAAAAAATTATTAAAAAATGATAACCGTCTTTCAAAGAAAATGCTGCAGATTCTGGCCATAAACACGTCACAGATAACAAATATGACAGTCTTAAAAAATTAAAATTTTGGTCGAATTTTTCCGTTTTTTAAAAGTATGTCTCTTGAAGTTGCTTTATAGGCTAGAAGATTCAGTAATCCGAGAAAGAAAGAAAAGACAACTGCCCCGACTGGGAGTCAAACCCACGACTTTTATTCGTTTTCTGATCAGTGTATCTTTTATTCTCACAAGGTCATTCTTTAATGCAAGCTGTTTGCTGCTTTAGCCCTTTACCTTGTGATTTACTCATTATTTATTAGTATCCGTGTATATGCTAGCCATTTGAAATGATTTTTTGAAACCTCAGACAAATAATAATGGACTCTTAGCTGTGAGTAGTGGAAACTTCAAAAGTAGTGGGCAAGTGTGGAAATACTTTCGATAGGTTCAACACACATGTCCTTCCCCGCATCAACCCAAGTTGCACCCCTGGACTCCAGATACGGTCCCAGAAGTCCAAAAAATTGTAGCCTACCGCTAAATCTAAAAGTTAATTCACCACAAAATATAGCCTAGTCTTTTTTTGTAATAAGTTCTCACTGCAAGTTAATTAGAAAACAAAAACGAGCTCGTTTGCCGTTTAAGGTAAGGTTTAACTGATCCGAAGTCAAAACAGCAAAGGAACACAAACTTTCTTGTAAGGTTTCACAGACCGCACTGTTCCTGTACTGTTTAGTCCACATGAAACCTTACTGCTGTATTCATGTGTTTTTACAGTTGTTACTTTACAACACGATATGTGTGATTGGTTCTTTCTACTTGGCTAAAGGACATCGCTGAAAAATCGTAAAATCATACTTTTAGTGTGCTTAGTGCAGACCTACAGATTAACTAATTCAGAGTTCGTGCGACTCCTTGAAATCCTGGAAATATCATTGAAAATAATAATGATATACCAGTCCTTAAGTCTGGAATATGAAATCTTAAAAACTGGTGTATGTATCAATAGGATGAACGGAAAGGAGACGGCCGGACTAGAATGATGATGAAAAATTTAGCCCCGAAATTAGGCGAGTGTGTAGCCTATATTATACACTATATTATTCTTACAACAATTTTGAAAGTTGGGATATGGTTTTGATTTTATTTACGTGTCTAATGGTTGAATACAGCAGTAAGGTCTCACTTGGACTAAACAGTACAGGAACACTGCAGTATGTGAAACCTTACAGGAAAGTTTATTTGTGTTCCTTCGCTGTTTTGACTTCGGATCAGTTAAATCTTACCTTAAACATCAAATGAGCTCGTTTTTGTTTTCTAATTCGTGATACTTTGACATACCAAGCTGGTTGTCTGCACTCGTTGCAAAAGGCACTGAATTTCGCTCGCTCATTCAGTGCAAGTCTTTCTTTTGGAAGTTGGTTTGTCCGTATTTGTAATATAGATTTGTAATAAGGATAAGGCTTCCACTTCACGCACGGATAAATTGCTGGCTCACCAGCATTGTTAGCATTTGCTTAACAATGTTTAAAAGAATGTATAACAATAAAACGGATCGTTCAGGGCCCCCTAACTCCGGAACGGGACGACCAATTGAAATTTCTATTTCTATAAAGGGCACATCTCTTTCTATGACAAATGGTTTTGTCTGTAGAGACCCATTATATAAACGTGTCCAAATAAGAAGTAAGAAGTCAAAGACAAAAATGAAACTCACAGTTCCAGCTCAAGTCTAGATCTCCAAAGTGACCAATCGGAAATTAATAAAAGTTGGTACACGTGTTCACCAAGTCCAACAAAGCTTATATACCAAATTTCAGTGGAAAATGTTGAACGACGGCGGAGAAATTAAGCTTCCAAATTTCGGCTTTAACATGGGAGACCGAGGTCAAACCTTACAGTAAAGGCGGCCTTTACTAATTCTGCTAGCTTGAACAAGATAAGAATGCTGTCTCGGACAGCTTGCAGAAATGTTACATTACTAGGGATCATTTTAAGCAATGTTTGTTAGCACAAAAAGTGAATTCTACTAGGGGTGAATTCTATTATCACCCCTTAATGTAATGAAGTAATTTCATCATGTGTGCAGCCACTTGGAAATAGGCCGCGAAAAATAAATCTCTTGGCTATTATAATGCAGGATGGCTACTTTTATTTCCATTTTTTTTAATTGCTTCAAGTCTGCTGTGATGCGCCAGTTTTTTTTTTAAACAACGGCATGTCTGAATACCCAAAGTAAAGTGAAAGTTTTCACTATTTGATGTGAGCGCTACATTTTATTTATTTCACTGTAAAAAGAGTGACGTGGCCCGTAATTATTAACATGGGCACTAGCGTATTCCTTTCTTACATTATATTTCTTTTTAGCGAAAAAATATTTCATGTTAGGAAGCTCTTAGGACAATAAGGAGCACTCTTCAGAATAACGGCATCAAGGGTACCTGCACTTGGTGTACTTGGTGTACGTGTTTCCCTTTCGGTAGATACAAATCTACCCCAAAACAAAACTTGTTAAGGATTCCCACCAAGCTTTTCGGCCGTGTGAAGTCGTGATATCAAATGCCAAGCTCCTTCGCCAAGCTAATCCCACCGAGTAATAGTGCGAAGGTTATATGAAATATATGAAAATTACTTAATGCATAATTTTCAATTATTCCATTTAACGTTTAAAGTATTAGTTGGGGGAATTAGCTTGGCGAAAGAGCTTGGCATTTGATATCACGACTTCACACAGCCGAAAAGCTTGGCGGGAATCCTTAACAAGTTTTGTTTTGGAGTAGATATCAGATTTTTTGGTCCAAATTGATGAAATCCATTTTTTCTTAGCAATTATGAGATGGAAACACCAATCTAGTTTTCTGGTCCATTTTTTTTTTTTTTTGCTTTCGTTTGATTTTGAGGACAGCAGTCATCTTTTTTTCAAATTGTACGGATTGCTTATTAGTACCGAAGTATCTCCTTGCAAACGCACGGATTTATTTAATGTTCAGTTTGGCATTGATGCATAACGATGTTTAAAACAATCAATTTAGACGTTTGGAGCTCCCTAACCCCTGAACCACTTGACCAATTAGAAAGGTCCATATGAAAAGGGCACATCTACAGCGCAATACCTGTAAAATGATCTAAGTACCAGTTTTATTCACCGCATGGAAGAATTTATTTTTGTGATAAAAAAAAAAAGGCGTTAGTAGTACGTAATCAATCGATCACAATTGTAACGCTCAAATTCAAAAACAAAAATACACACTGTACGGTATTTTGCGAATTTTCGATAGGCCTAATAGTCCGAGTGGTGTTAATTTCGGTCTCTCCTATCTTCTTCAGGCTTCCTTTCTTGTGCTTGCTTCTGTTTTACCTTGTCATGAGTGCCAGTGTTTTTGAAAATGCGTGGAAACCGTTGTCCACTGTACTTCTCGCGTGTCGTCTGCTTAACGCTCGCACGATCCCATTTGAGCGAGAGGTGTGCCCCCAACTCTTTACTGATTAGGAATTTGATGTTAGGGTTTGACGGCCCTTGAAGATTCATGAGTGGTTGTCCGCTCGCCTCACAGTGCTGAATCGCCAGCGATTCAAGTCCTCTTAGATGTAAATCCCTCTTACTATTAGACACCAGCAGAGTAGTTGTTTGGTCCCAATCGATTTTGTGCTTTGTACTCATGCGGTGGGTGGCGATGCTGTTTGCTTCATTCTCGTTTCTTACGTCAGCCATATGTTGTTTCACTCGAGTGTGGATTCCTTTTCGTGTTTCTCCTACATAAACTGCCTCGCATGACAAGGTAAAACAGAAGCAAGCACAAGAAAGGCAGCCTGAAGAAGATAGGAGAGACCGAAATTAACACCACTCGGACTATTAGGCCTATCGAAAATTCGCAAAATACCGTACAGTGTGTATTTTTGTTTTTGAATTTGAGCGTTACAATTGTGATCGATTGATTTCGAACATTCAAAGTAGAAGATGGTTCATTTTTTCGCTAGTAGTACGTAGTAAGGAGTAAGTAATTAGGCAAATATCAAAGTTATTCACGTCGTTTTTTCAACAAGAATACGGTAAGCTGTGTCATTAATAGTGACTTTTATGTTGTCAGGCGACCAAACCTCCCGATCAAACAAGTTTCGGCCTTTTCTGCCGCATAGTTATTTATCCTCTCATGCCTGAAAACAGCCAAACTGCCTTAGCTGTAAAGACACAACGTGTCCAGTGGTCACCATGCTCATATATATATATATATATATATTATCTGGATGTTATAGCTTATCTTGGCGGGTGACACACTAGCGTGTGTCTTGAGTACGAAGAAAATTCAAAAGAAAGAAACCATTAACCCTTTGAGTGCTAAACCCGAGAAAATTTCGGGCCAAACACAAGCACAGGTGGAAGTATTAAAAACAGAGTCCTTACTACGCGCGAGATGGCCAACAATGCAGGAATGACAACAATACTAGGTTCCCTTAACAAGCCGACTCTAGAGACGGCCGTGGCCGAGTTGGTAGAGGCGTGTGCCTCACGTTTAACAGCTCCTTCAGGTTGCTAGTTCGAGCCCCGTCCAGGTTACCCCTACTTTTTTGGAGATATAAAAAAAAAACTCAGCTCTCAAAGGGTTAAAACAAAGGCTCTTCCAGGCTTGCTTTATTAATTCTAGGGTACCATGGACTTGTCATAACTAGTTTCTTGTTTTAGACACCTACTATTTCAGAAGTTTGAATGTAAGGGCGCGTTAGAAAAATAGTTCCTGCCTTCATTTAAGTGCCAGCTTCCATTGAAAATGTTTTTACCCCCCCCCCCCCTCCCATTGGGATCCCACCTCCTGCTTCCTTTTTGAAAGTCTGCAGGTGCTTATGCTCAATGCCAAGAATTTTAGAATATATGTTACTTTTAAAAGGTTGTGGGACAAATTAAAGTGGCACTTTCACCGATTCAAAGTAAGTCTGCAGAAACTGGTAACACTTAGCACTTGCTTGCATCAAGCAAACGAATGCACATCACCACTTTTACGAAACAAAAGTCGCGAGCCTCCTTAATTATTGAGTGAACATTTGTTAGTACTCGTGCACCTGGGATCAAGCTGTAAAGGTTAACAATGTCCCTGCTGCTAGATGGCACCACAGTATTTTCTTACGATTTTCAATCGGTGATAGTGCCACTTTAACCAATAAAAAGTCTTTATACAAAAAAGTATGGGGTGTGTTAACATTCTTAATATTTTGCGCTCCTAAGCCAGCCATTTGTGCCATTGTACACTAAGGAAACAAAAATACTCTAAACAATAGAAATTAGGCCTTCCCACTCCAATGATGGTTGTTATATGGTGTACAGTAATTGTTCAACACAAATGATCTTTGATTTGAAATCAACGTGGATGTTAAATGGCTCAGTGTTTATTCTTAGTAACTTCGCATCAGGGATCACTAGTGTGTTGGGAATGGCTTGTCCGCTGCCCATGCCGTCTTCTGGGTAATGGTATGGGATGCATGTGACACAGTGAGCCTGTTAATATGAGCATGTCCTTTACTTTTAGTCCAAGTTGATACACCATCACTGATCAGTGCCTTACACTCCAGCTTTTAGAAATATTTGGTAGTGGATATAATGAGCCGATTTATAAACTATAAATATTTAATGGCATTATTACAGTGAAAAATAATCTTACAGCTAACAGTAATAAAACGAAAGTGACAAGTATGTGGACTGTTGCTTCACCTGCGGCAATCTGTCATGGCAATATTATGGTTACTGTACAGATTTTACAATTTTACAAATATATCAAGACAATTTAAGGCCCATGATCTGAGGCTTTTAATGTTTAGTTCCAAACAATCTTTGAGATGGCTTCCAGCTTAATTATGTTACGTACAACCAGAATCGTATTTGCATCTGGTCTATGCAAGAATATGGAAGGATTCCGGTTGTGACTGATGTTGTAACTAGCCTAACTGGGAGACTTTGTTGACCCATAAGGTCTGATTTAAAACACAGGCCTAACACTTATGCATCACACGTAATAGTCCCATCCCTTTAAATAGTGTTCTCCGTTTTTTACGGGCTTTACCACAATGGCTTTCGACAATTTATACACTTGCCGAATGGGACCAAAATTAGCATATGTCGGCCTATGTAGACTATGAATGAAATTTGTATGTTACTAGCATCTGTAGGGCACTCTTCTTAGATGAAGCCTAGGCTAGTTTATTAGCAATGTCCTACTTTATAGCAATCTCACAAAATTATTATTTAGCGAAACTATTTTTGTTTTACTTTAGTCTCTACAATGAGTGCGTCAGGCAATGTAAATGATGAATATATAAATCAGCACTGTGATCACAGACATTGTGACAATTGCGGCGTTTAACTTGCGTTTTGAAAACTCAACACCTTTTAGCACCAGCAAACTGCACTAATGACATAGGTTTCTAAGCACCTGGCCATATAATGCAAGAAAGGACCATTGTCAACCATAAACTAAATTTTACAAGTTAATGTCAAACGTCCACTTCACTGGCATCCCTTTTGCCGCCAATGGTAGAGTATTCAAATTTGTGTTGAAGAGGCGAGGTCCTGTTGCGAAGGAATTGGTGAACCGCACCTCGGTTGACAAATGCAAGAGCAGCTGAAATCGCTATGAGTATAATAATTATTGTAGCGAGAACAATATAACCTGCACGGGATGGACTCTGGGTGGGAGGAGCAACATGAGAGTGTAGTGGATCAATACAGGGTAGACGGTTTCCTTCTAAATCTGCTAACCGCATGGTCCTAACTTCATCACTTGGATTTATAACTTGGCATGTGTACTCGTCCCTGTTTACCATATCAGTTTCGGTCGTATTCATCCATTTCAGCATGTCGTTGATCGAGCAGTTGCAAGGGAAATCGTTAAAGTTTAAGTCAATTTGACGATCTCTTTTTGGCAGACCTCTAGGGATGGCATCCAGTGCTTCCATGGTCCTGTTGCTTAGATGCTGCAACTTATTTCGGCTCAAATCGATAAATTCGAGGTGTGGTACGCCACGTAAGCAACGAGGTGTCAACTTGAATGAAGAGATTTTGTTATTGGATAAATACAGTTCACGAAGTTTTGGTAAAAAACAAAAAAAGCTGTCATCCTCCATATGTTCAAAATAGTTATTTTCCAAATGAAGAATTTCCAGATGTTTCAGTTGTTCCTTAGCTTCATCAAAGTACTTCCTGAGATAGTTCAACACGTCCTCAGGAAACTGATCGGGACCGAAGGCGCCAACAAGATGCAGTTCACGAAGAGATGGGAAATCCATAAAAATATTTGACTCGTCGTCCAGCTCCCACAAATTGCCGCTTAGGTTCAGTATCTCAACATGTCTTGTTGTCTTTTTGAACGCTTGCGCATCAATTCGGCGAATGCCGTTGTTAGACAAATCAATGTCTTCGAGCTTCGGATACTCTGCTGTCCCAAAAACATGACTACGAATTCTATTGATGCGATTACCTGTGAAGATGAGCTTCTGGGTGTGGAGGGGCAGTTCTTGCAGCATAGATGTTGAAGTAAAATCAGATTTTGTGCAGTTGGTCAGGAATTCTCGTGGCTCGTCACCATTTTCCGGATGAAAGAATACATATTTGCACTGGCATCTACCTTTAAACTCCCCCTGACAACCAGTTGATTTCCCCCACGTTCCCGGGACAGTTGTTGCTATGGTAACGAACAGCAGGGCAAAGAGGTAGAGTCGTAAGGCGTGAACAGCCATAGCGAAGTGAAAGTCTTCTCTGTATGGAGGGGAGGGTGTGGTTGAGTCACGTAATTGCTATAAGCTGTCAGATCTAGGCAGTCAGGAAGTTAATCCGTGCACTGATTTTAGAACAAACTTGCAGTTTGCACGCGGTTGAAATAAAAGCTCTTTCATGTAAGATTGAGCATCACTTACTTAACGTCCAGCAGTCAGTTTTAGTTTATAATGTAACAGGTTTCGGGATACAAACTAAACTGGAGTGAAATTAGAGTCCTTTTCGCTGGTTGCTTTTCGTTGGTCCCGTCCCGTCTGCACGAGGTGTTTCACCTTTCTTGGCGCGACTCGGATGAACGTGGGAATTTGGAACTTGGCCCGAGGCGCTTTGTAGGTGTCGCCACTCTACAAGACAACTAAGGTATCTTTTGCGTTTGTTTTGGTTGCTCTGTAAGGCGAGGGAGCCAAAGCCCCGTTTTTGACTAAAAATACGCTCCCATGGTTGCGTCGCGGTCTTGTTTATTTACGTTTGTGCACAACGGGATGAAATAAATGTGTTGTGGATTACCTTATCCGATGTCGGTAAAAACTTGTTTTTAAACTAATTTCGAGTTTCGTCAAAGTTTATTTTGCACGGACCGTTAGAGTATAACATACTGTATGTAACTTTAAAAAACTTACGGGGGCAGGTGTAAAAAAAATTTAAGTTTCGGTTGTTTTTTTTACAGAAATTCGTAGATAAACGTTTTTTTTTTTTTTTTTTACGTACTGCAACATTTTTTTGACGGCTAATAATGCGGTTTTTTTTAAGGTACGCAAGCAATACTTCTAGTGCTAAGGGACCGTTCCTTATTTATCAACGGGGGTGGGCTGGCGGATTGTCGTCATCAGTACAACAAAAAATTCATGACCCCCCTTTGGTGTTAGTGATTTTTGCCCCCCCCCCGCCCAAAAAAATGTGTATTACAATTTTCATTTTCGTGAAATGAGTGTAGGAAACGTACTAGGCCTTAATGCCTTGTGGAATGTGCTGAGCTAAATAAATTTATTACCATTAACATTCTATAACTTGCCATGTACTTATTCTCTCGCAGTTTTTTTAACCACCCCCCTCCTAACGGCACCTTCAAAAAAAAGTTTTAGCTCCCCCCCCCCCTCCTCCGTCTTCATATAAAATTGTCATGCTTCTTCCCCCCTCATTTTCATGCCCACCCCCGTTCGGTCCCTAACGGTCCCTAACCACGTTCGGTCCCTAATGAACGGTCCCTAACCTTTGTGCCTTTGAACTTTGGGACTAATTACCTCAAATTGTAAATATTGTGTGCGGTTACTCATGAAAACGTGATAACTCGACTTAGAAACAAAGATAGGCTACTCACTTAAAATTTTAAACGTTGGTTGGTTTATGTGGGAGCTCTAAGGTGTAGTAGAATTATGAACCAGCAACAATTGGAATTTTTTCCTTGAATTTTGCCGTATGTATTTTTATGCATCGATACATAGAGGTTTTTTTTTGCAATTTTTTTTTAGTTGGAGTGGTTGTGCTATGTACCATGAGTGTTTTACATTTTTTTTTTAATTGGTTTCTCTTTTACTTCGCCTTCGTTTTCTTTAATTTTGGTTTCGGTATGTTTCAAATTGCTTTCGTTTCTTTGCACTTTGCTTTCGTTTCTTTGCACTTTGCTTTCGTTTCTTTTCAGTTGCTTTAGTTGACAGCTAATTTTACAAATCTTAAAGTCGAAGCAAATTAAACGGAGAATTCTAAATGTAATTTACAGTAAATAAATTAAGACGAATGTTTAAAAAACTTATTAAATTAATGATTTACTATACAGGGTGGTCCACAAAACACTGACGATCCCAAATCCGGTGGGAAAAAAGTGTAAAATAGGACCGTGTTTTCTGGATCGAACGTGCGATTCTGCATTGAATGATGTGGTCCCCAAATTAATTTTTTCAGCCTCTATGTAAAAAAAAATTCCAAGTTGGCACCCCTCAGAACCAGGAGAGAGAACAGATAAACATTTCTAATTGGGGGGGGGGGGGGGGGGG
>JAHWFP010052388.1:24410-37299 GCA_023313725.1 Lithobius niger | reverse complement strand
GATCCTAGGTCGACCCTTACTAACACTGGCTATCGCCAGTGTTAATAGACTAATAGAAGTTACAATTACAGTACCACCATTGCACAAAAATTCGAAGGAATACTCCGTCTCTCTCCCTCCACCGTTTATAGCACTCCTGTTCGTAAGAAAACTTTTGTGTGCAGTGCTTCATACTATTTTATTAACAGTTTTTGTTCAATATGACAGACACGTTTGTTTTTCTCTCTTTTGTAGATGAACAAATTATTAACGTCATTATTGTATTATTTTGGTCACTCTGAAATGGCAGTCGAAATGTTTCCATTGTAACCTGAAATGGCGATTGATTTAAACAACGACGTGTACGTAACTTGCTCCGTATTCGACGGCATTGTTAGAATCCATATTCAAAAATATGTTTCATCCTCTATATCTTACCAACCTACAGCTAATGGAGGATGCTTCAGCATACCAGATTGGTATCGAATTTAGCCCTAAAAACTAAATTTAAACCACAAAAAAATATTTCGTTCTCAGCAGTAGTATAAAAGGGAGTGGGAGCGGGAGTGACGACAATCATGCATGCGAGGCTGAAATATCCTGCCAACTACTTTTTTGTGGATTCCACATTTTCTGTCAAGAGTACAACTATCGCAAAATTGATTTTAAACTTTAATACTTTATCAACCCACCTCCGACCAGTGTCACTTACTGCTACGAGGAAAATCAGCCTCTTTTTGATGTCGTGAGGAAAACCAGTCTAATTCCCACTCAGTTCCACTCTAAATTTAACCAAGATATTTACTACAGTCTGCCATGTGACTGTATCCTATTTTTAGACGACTTATTACACCAATTACCTGCCGGCTTCATCAATAACGTTATTCTAAGAGGTAGGCACCACATAGGCGTATCTGTAATTAACATCATTTACAACCTATTTCTTAAAACGTTAAGAGCTATTTCCTTAAACATCCAGTTCGTTTTTCTGTTAAAATTAATCCAAAGTCTCGACCAATAATACAAGTGCTGGGCCGTCAACACGGAGTAAACAAAGGCTTTATAACTTCCATTTACAAAGATTCGACCAAAGAAGCTTTCGACTTTTTACTAACAGACCTGCATCCTTTCACACTCGCAGCATAAAAATTCGTTCAAACATATTTAAAATACCAATTACCGTGTACCTGCCTTCGTAGTATGGCTTAGAGAATCCTCGATTTCATTCTATTACTCGAATTACTGCATTTGAAAGACACCTCTCAGCGTGTCAAACATAATTTATTCAGCTGCCCTGAAGTCCAATGGATCCTGTGTTTAGCGTCTCTAAACTTGTTAAAAGGAATATTCCCTTTAGCAACGATTCAGACTAAAACTCTCATAAAATATAAGAAAGTTCTGCTAAAACTATCTTTAGAAGTTGCGGTGAAAAAGAAAGACACAAACTTTTACTCAAAAATCAGTCTGGTGAGTTTTTAGGTGCGCTCCTAATGCCAGCGTTCAGTCTACTGGGTGGTTTATTATTGGGCTAAAAAAATTTTTTTAAACACATGCAGTTGGTCCCTATGGGCGCTACCGTCAGAGACGAGAGGACCATTCCTCACCCCAGGTCACAATTTACCCAGCCGCTCAATAACTTGGACGATTCTATGAAGGAGATATTAACCAACCAAACCCTTATGGAATACAACAAATCCAAGCTTTACACTCAAACGCTTCAACGTTACTCAGACGTTGACGAAAAGAACGAACCTGATGCGTTAAAAGTGATGCTGGCCAGTACCCCCACAAACGCGGGCTCTCACAGCCAGACAAGTGTCTAACACTGGCACAGCCAGTGCGTCAGGCAGCTCAGCTGACCTGGACGGTTCTGCCGGGACTTCCAATGGAGGTACTACAAGCACATCGAGTACGTTGGAAGGGGAATTACAACCGGTTTGTGAATTTAGGCCATACATGTCCGTACTACCTAAAAATACAGGGGGCCAGTCAGACGTTTTTATGCAGTGGTGACATTGAGTACAACGCTATAGGTCAATTGTTACACAGCAGTAAAACAATCAAAGGTTCGAATGGCGTGGATTTAATTCACGGCTCAATAACCGCTAATAAAACCTTTAGAAAAAAGTTCTACCTGCCTTTAAGAAGGTATACAGACGAGGGCCCCCACCCCTCAGGTATTTGGGATCTGGACCAAGCGTAGGGAACTACGCCTAAATATGAATTGAAATCACATCAATGGGACGAAGACTTCCACGAGTTACGTTTTAAACTCTACTTATTTCAATCAACGAGACGAAGGTACTTTCGGTGGAGTTGCTAGGCTGTGCTGGCCCATCAAGGACAACGGGCTATATAGTGGGGCAGATAAAGTAGTTTTCGTAAAATTCGTTCACTTTTGGAAACAAGCATGAAAGTTGGAACATATGCTCATTGAAACCCACTGTTTCAAAAAAGCCCATTAGCCACTCGAAAATCCAAGATGGCGGCCAAATACCAAGTATCTCCTGTATCTCCTGTATCTCCTGTATCTCCTTAAATATCAATTTTATCAAAAATCACGTTCGCACTGAAGTTGTAGAAAACTAAATTGTCTAGAGAAAAGCATTCTGCGAACTTTTCAGTACATACAGTGGTTAAGGAAAAATAATGTTTTGAAAAAAGGACCACTCGGCTGCCATCTCGAAAAAATGGCCACCAGCGTAGTGTTTTGTGTTTAGCTCATGGAGAAGTAAAATTTACAATTAGAAAACGTCTGGTGAATATCTTTGTGCATGTTTACTAAATAATGTGACAATGTATGCACCAAACACAGGTTAATTGCATAAATAGGTAATTGAAAGGATTATTTGTTTTTTTTTGTACATCCGTTACAAATACCATTCATACGATTTATTCTACCTGCCAAGCTCAAAAAGGGCTCTAGTTAACGAGATAGTATACCTCGAAAGCTAAAAAAAATTTCGTAAGTGCAGGGTGTCAGGTGCACCCCTAGAGATCATCACTAGGGTGGATGTAGACTCATGAAGTGGTGCAGCTTTCCTGTATAACGTTTTCAAGATACGACCAAAAAACATTTTTTTGTATCTAGCGCCTAAACCAATCATCTGGTTGAAAATAAACCAGAAACTATTTATGTTTAGAATAAAATTTCCTTTAGAAAATGTTCTATTCATATTTTATTAAAAGTATTCCTTCTGGCCAAAATTCGTAATTTAATTTCTTTTAGACTGTTTTGTATGCTATAGCTAAAACAGTGCATATGTGTATCATAATTCCTGACTTTAAACAGATTCAATGTTAGTTCTAATTAAGATCCACTAACGTAAATAAGCTTAAATGGGAGGTGAAGATGTATGTTTTCCAATTTAACAATTTATTTGAATTGGACCTAAACTACGACAGTTTATCTACGTTGCAGCGCTTTGATTTTTGCGTCGGTTTACAACAAGTTCCATCTTTAAAGTGGTGCCGTAGCCTTCCTAATTCAGATAAATATATGTGATTATGCTTAGATGAATGATGAAGATATATGTTTTCCAACAAGGGTAATTAAAACGATTTATTTTAATTAGGAGCTAAGCTACGGCAGTTTATCTACGTTGTAGCGCTTTTATTTGTGTGTCATTTTACGACACGTTCCATCATTTAACCGCTGCAGTAGCCATTGTAATTCAGATAAATGAATGTAATTAGGCTTAGATGAAAGATGAAGATGTATATTTTACAACAAGGGTAATTATAACAATTTATATTAATTAGAAGCTACGCTAGGACAGTTTTTATACATTGTTGGTCTGTGCTTTTGCATCATTTTACCACAAGTTCCATCTTTAAACTAGTCCAGTAGCCATTATAATTCATATAAATGGGTGTAATTAGGGTTAGATAAAGATGAAGATATATACATCTTCATTTTTAAGTTCAGCCTAATCACATCCATTTATCTGAATTAGAAGCGCTACTGCAGCAGTTTAAAGATAGAACTTGTAAAATGACATAAAAATCAAAGCAGATACAACAAAGATAAACTGTCGTAGCCTAGCTCCTAATTAAAATAAATCGTTTTAATTACCCTTGTTAAAAAATATATCTTCATTTTTCATCTAAACCTAATCACATCCATTTATCTGAATTAGGAAGGCTACGGCACCACTTTAAAGATGGAACTTGTCGTAAACCAGCACAAAAATCAAAGTGCTGCGACGTAGATAAACTGCCGTAGTTTGGGTCCCAATTAAAATAAATCAATAAATTACCCTTGTTGGAAAACATACATCTTCACCTTTCATTTAAGCTCTCAATTACATTAGTGGATCTTAATTATAACTATCATTGCAGCTGTTTAAGTCCGGAATTATAATAAACATATGAACAGTTTTAACTATAGCATACAAAACAGTCTAAAAGAAATTAAATGACGAATTTCGGTCAGAAGGGTTACTTTTACGAAAATTATGAATAGAACATTTTCTGAAGGAAATTTTATTCTTCACATAAACGGGTTCGAGTTTATTTTCAATATGATGAATGGTTTAGGAGCTAGAAGCAAAAAAATGTTTTTTGGTCGCAAATTTTGGACGCCATCTTGAAAACGTTATGCAGGAAAGCTGCACCACTTCATGAGTGTACATCCACCCTAGTGACGATCTCTATGGGTGTACCTAACACCTTGCACTTGCGTATTTTTTTTAGCTTTCGGGTTATACTATCTCGTTAACTAGAGCCCTTTTTGAGCTTGGCTGGTAGACTATATCTTATGAACGGTATTTGTACCGAATGTGCAAAATAACCAAATAATCCTTTCAATTATTTATTTATGTAATTAACCTGTGGTTTGTGTATATATTGTCACATTAGTTAGTAAACATGACACAAACATATTCACCGGACGTTTTCTAGTTGTAAATTTTACTTCTCCATGAACTAAACACAAAACACTATGCTAGCGGCCTTTTTTTCAAGATGGCTGCTGAGTGGTCCTTTCTTTAACATAGTAACTATGTCTCTTTAACCATTGCATGTACCAAAAATTTCGCAGATTGCTTTCTATAGATAATTTAATTTTCTACTACTTCAATCGTAATGTGATTTTTAAAAATTGATATTTAAGAAGATACAGGCAGAAAACCATTTTTTGGTATTTGGCTGCCATCTTGAAGTTTCGTGAGGCTAATGTTTTTTTTAAACAGTGGGTTTCAATGAGCATATGTGCCAACTTTCATGATTGTTTCCAAAAGTGAACGATTGTTCACGTTATCTACCCCACTAATAGAATTTCGCTCAAGGCAATTAAGAACTGGTTGGCTGGCCAAGATATTTATACATTCTTTAGGTCTATTATCCGTAAATTTGAACGCAACAGAATTAGGGTGGGTGGTATAATAAAAGTTAGGGGATGGATTTTGCTGACGTAAGTAATTTAACTCAATGGAATAATGATATTAATTTTCTATTGATTGTAATTGACGTGTTTGCAAAACAGGCGTTTGCTCTGCTTTTAAAATGTATAGACGGGGCTTGGTGAGTCGTGCCTTAACCAAATTATTTAATAGAGGATGCGTGCCAGTGACCGGGTGGTCCGACCATGGAACTGATTTCCTCACCACGCCAGTAAACATGGTATTTAAGAGATTTAATGTTCACCATTACATCACACAAAACAAAAATATTAAATGCAGCCGTGCCAAATGGTTTATCTGTACTCTGCGTGTATTAGTCGTTATTTACATGCCAATATCACTAATAAACACATAAGCGTTTTGTAAGATATAAGGAACGCTTATATCCATTCGTATCGTAGGAATATTAAAATGAAACTGATACAGGTAAACAAAGGTCATAAGGGAATGGTTTTCTTCAATCTGTACGGGGATGGTGGGGGACCGGTTAGAATGGGGCTTAGAACTAGGGTGTGTGACAAAGGCTACACTCCAACTTGGTCGGCGAAGATTGTGTATATTAATTCAAAAATCGTAAAGATCCCATTCGTACCTATACAGTTAGAGATTACGACAGCCAATATATTTTGGGCGCATGGTACGAGCAAGAATTACAATCGGTAAAACCCCTGGAGGTATTTAAAGTCGAGCGTGTGCTCCGTACCAGGAAATGTCAGGGGCGCACGGAATATTTTGTCAAATGGTTGGGTACCCCAATTCTTTTAATTCTTGGATTACAGATCTAGAAATGATTTAAATATGAATGATGGATTTTATCTGTGTCTTCCTAGCAACGCGTCTATGAATCTTTATCCAAAAAATACCTTGCAAAAGTATACCATACAATTAGCCGAACCGATCCATTTGGAGAAACAGTACGAAGTAGCTTTGTGTCAAATGTCATTTCCAAATAATTTTAATACTAATCAAAACATGACAGAATTGACCTAGGAGACGGAGCAAGTCTTGTACATCAAAACTCTAACGTCCTCGTTTATAAGTTAAAGTGCATTAGGTCTGGGCCTTATTACGGAACTATGAACGACTTAGCCTTGGATATTAACAACAAAATTAAAGCGTTTAGAAGTAGAGGCGAAGCCAAGCTTTCGGCTAGAGAGCTCCCCCTTCCTAGACTGGCCTATAATAAAAGGGTCAGAAAGTTTCAAATTAGACAGTGGCAGTGCGAAAAGGAAATACTTACTTTATTTTATCGGGTAACTTAGTTGCAAAATTTGAATTTAAGAGCACTGATTTTATCTTGATTCCTCACGCTTTACAAGTTTGGGAATCCATGCAGGATTATTACGATAGCGCTATTAAATCTTTATATATACCGATATTATATACCGATCATATATATATATATATATATATATATATATATACCGATAGTATACGCACAATTTGTAGGTGGTATTAAAGCAACTTTGTTACGAATCGTTAATGTCGAGGGCGAAGAAGAGGAAGATATAAATGCGGCATTTTACAGGCAATTATTAACCTTTATTAGCCAAAACTATTATAGATGTCAGAACTGATTCTGGGGCTCCCATTCCTTGCGGGCCTTCTGGTCATGTCGTCATTAGCTTGCACCTGAGACCTATAAAAGCGTAGGTAGGCTTTGCCATCTCGTCATTGTGGCGTCACCATGAGGTATTCGTGTCTCTATACTAATTATTACGCCGGTCAGGTGGGAGGGGAGCTCCCCGTCTTTGGCGGTAGGTATTCCCAAGACGGGAATGGGGTCGGCAGTTTATTTAGCTCTTTAAGACGTATGGCGATGCCGTTTTTACGAAGCATAGTTAGCTATGTTGGTAAAAAGCCGTTAGCACTGGTGTTGGTATAGGAGCTGATTATTTGGCTGGAAAACACTTTCAAGATGCTGCTAGAGAGCGATTAAACAAAATTGCCAGTAGAGTAATGAGTGATATAGGAAAAAAATTGAAGAGGGGTCGGGGTTGAGGGGCTCCTGTATGAATATAAAAGGTAAACATTTGGACGAAGGCAAGATAACCAAGAAAAAAAGGAAGGTTACTATTAAAGCAGTTTTAGATTAAAGGGGTGGGGAGGGGAACCTCTATATAAACCTGAGCTCTCGCCAGTCAACCACTCATTATTCAGCTGCCATCATGAGTATTCTAAGCCAGTTTCCTGCGAGTGTTTGTTGAGCCCTCAGGACCTGTTTTCGGTGCAACCGACTCAACTTTCTTTCTAATAAAAAAATCAAATATGAAGAGTACAGACCAGTGGCTCCAGTTGCAGCTGGTCAACTTATGGACTTCACAGTACCCAAAAGCGAACCTGTCCCAGACTTTATTGTATCTCAAGGTACGTGTGCTCGCGGGTGATGGAACCAAATTGACGGCTGCCCAAAGTGTCAACGTGTCAAATTTATGGCTACAATCTGTTTTCGTAAGTGGATATTGTTTAAATTGGAAAATTAGCAGGTAGCACCAATGACAATTATGGTGCTTTATAGCTTTCCTGAAAACGCTGCTGAGTTACTCTACCGAAGCTAAAAACATTCAACTGTACGCTGCCGAGTGGGACACCCCCATCGAACGGTGAAAGACAAGGACGTATCGTCGAAAGTGCTCACGTAGAATTAATGGGCCGAGTGCATCATGATCTAGCCATGCAACCTAGACTGATTTTAAACAATACAGAAATAAAATTTCATTTCGTTCCTAAATAGAGCCCCCAACCAATTACATTGAACGCCACCGATATGGCCGCTAATGTCAATCCTATTGTTGAGTTTCTAGATGCTTCACTACATGTACGCAAAGTAACGCCTTCTCCAAACATTTTATTGGTGCACACTCGCGTGTTGGCTGGTTTGTCATCTGCATAATATCCTTATAGGAAGACTTAGATAATGACCAACACCTTGGTACAGAGGGTAAGAAGTGGTCAGGTGGATAATGCATTTAATGGAAATTTTCCCAGTTGAGTAATCGTTAGCATGACGAGACACATAGCTTACAATGGCACGTACGTAAACGATCCCTTCTATTTTGATAACTTTGGACTCAATTCATAACCCTTTCCATTCAAGAGAAATATTTAATAGAAAACTTTTTACTTTTGACTTTGAAAACAACAATTTCATAGATGCTTATATGTCAATGTATAGCGGTTTAGGCATGTCTTTTCATAATATTGGGAACCGTATTACTTACGACATGTTCCCTAAAGGACATTGTTTATTCTGCTTCGACCTCATGGACGACCACCATGCTGACGATCCCTCTCACTTGTCCCTAGTGCAAAAAGGCGTTGTGAGAATTGAATGACATTTTCTGCAGCTTTATCTCAATTCGTTACTGTTTTGACCATCGGCCAACGTGAAGCTATTTTGAAAATTGACGAAAGAAGAAACGTTTTGTCTACAGAATGATCACCACCGAAATCAACGCCATTATGAGACTTAGGAGCGCTTCGTTTTTGGGAACCTTTATTTTAAATCATGTGCCGAACCTTCCCGGATGAAGCGGCATCAATTTGGAAACTTGCAACCGGCCCGGTAGTGACTGGGTTGTTTTAGGCACCTGCGAATATTTCAACCCCTACGGCCTGCCGCCCTTGTCAAATTTGACCATTAAATACTTGAATAAACATTGCTCTAAAACTTGGTGGAGTAACGACATACAGTTTCATGCCTTAAATACTCGAGTGTGCTGAAATTATTGTATTTATTTTATTTTAATGAGGTGTTTGGGACATCCTGTCGAGTCTATTGTAGCAGTTCTTAAAGCTCAAACGAACCCCGATCAGTTTGTGTATAAATTTGTAAATGTTCTAGGCCAGTAAAATTAGTAGTGAATATGTCATTGTTTTTTTGTGTTTTTGTGTTTGTTTATTTATTTTCTTTCACTTACTTAATATAGGCCTATAAATTGACGTGTCGGTTAGTTGGCTCTGCATTTTAGGTCTTCTATTTTCTAGAAAAATGAAACATCATTGTGCAGTCTGTGGGAGGACGTACACCTGTGCTAGGAATCTGCACACTCAATAGAGACGGTGTCATACTGACAGACCCTTCATTTGCGATGCCTGCTGAAATATGTTTACTACTGGCATCAACTTCAGATGTTATCGCTGGTTTCATCTCATCACCTGCACTTCTCGTAGACAAATGTTCGAGACGGATGACTCGTTCGTGCAACGCAATGCCCTGCATCATTCAGCCATTACAGACGTAGATGTTGGACTTTTGCTAGTCCAAGCCTCAACCTTTAGAATGTCATTTCAATGCTACGTGTACGCTATGCCTTCGTCTATACTCAGCGTTGATGAGCATTTTCCCACATTCATATGTTACCTGGACCAACTGTTTTCAGTGTTGCAAGGTCAAGTTTCTGGTGTGTTTGACATTACTACTTGAAAAATTAGGGCCCAAAGGTGAAATAGTGACCATGACAACGTACCTGTATAGCGCGGCGTTACCCATCTTTTTTCCCAATGATATACAATGTGCCATTAACGCTGTCATCGCCAAAATCGTTCACCAGTTAGACATTTACTATCATACTGTTCTGGTTGGGTGGTGTCGAAAATTGAATGATGTGGTATTCGTGTGGGTAAATACACTCCTCTCTCTGGTGGGTGTGGTACTGTTTTATTGGACAAATATTTAGTGGACCAATACGCCGTGGTTAATGTCAAGTGCTTCATAGCAAATACTTTATTTATTCCGTTTTAGCTGAGCTGTATGCTGCTCTCCGCAATCCAAACAGAGTCATGCACTATACGAGGTTTGAAAACATTCTCAGTTTAACTGGTATCAGATTCCCCACCCCAGTACATGAAATAGACAGGTCTGAAGCTCAAAATAACGTAGCCATTAACCTGTATGGGTATAAAGACCAAAATATCAGCAAATGGGAGAACTGCCCTGAGGTGAAACTACTCTTGGGTTAGAGCAGCACTTCTGCAACATCAAGGACTTTAATAGTTTGACTCATACTGAAAATACAAGATACATTTGTCCTTATTGCCTGTCTCCCTTTTGACACATAGACTCATTGAACGAAAACTTACTTTTCTGTAGATCATACGAAGCACAACACACAGTTATGCCAGAGAAAGAAAAGGCATTCATGCAATTTTGTCACTATGACAGACAATTACGCCATCCGTATGTCATGTACACGGATTTTGAAACAATATTAGCTCCCGTCAACACTTGTTAGCCAGACCTGTCGTGTTTGTTTGCCCTTAATACGCAATCGCACGTTCCTTGCGGGTTTGCTACATTATCGTAGGCCTTAGTGGCGATGTTCATTCGAAACGTGTGTACGGGGTGAGGACTGTGTAGACGAGTCTTTAAGGTCCATAGAACACGCATATGAAGTCATTCAGTATATCGAGTCTGAAATTGTTTAAATGCTAGTTTTACTGCGACGACTCATTCTTATATTTGTGATGAACAGTTTGTGAATCTCTTTAACACCAAGATACATGACCATTGTCGTCTTACCGGTTGTTACAGGTATGCTCCTCATAACAAATGCAATCTTTATTATCAGTATAAAGATGAGTTTCCAATTGTACTGCATAATTTGAAAAACTACGACGCACATTATTATCAAAGGTTCTAAGGCATTTCAGTGATAGAAACATATCTGTCATACCACAAAACACCGAACGCTACCCAGCTATCAGTGTTACTCCATTTAAGTTCATGGACTCTTTTCTATTTTTGTCATTGTCTCTGGCTAATTTGGTAGACTGTAACCGAATTCTCCATTTTAGAACACGCTTTTTCTAACAGCCATCATTTGTTAAAGAGGAAAGGCGTGTACATGTACGAATATGTAACTGATTTTAGTAAGTTTGAAGAAACTCGGCTTCCTCCAAAGGATGCTTTTCATTCCCGTTTAACCAACAGCCATATAACGGACGAGGATTATTCATATGCCCATACCGTTTGTGACGCTACCAATTGGGGGTACGTTGGGTTTCTATCACGACCTGTAACATTTTAGTCGATGTTGCTTTGCTAGCTGACTGCTTCGAGCACTTTAGAACCATTTGTGTGAAACAGTATCATTTAGGTCCTTGCCATTTTTACACCTTGCCATGATTAAGTTGGGAATCTGCTCTTCGTCTGACTAAAGTTAAATTAGAGTTGCTTACTGATGTTGATATGTACAATTTGTTTAGTAAGGGAATACGTGGAGGGATTTACACTATTCCCAAACGGTATGCCAAAGCGAATAATCCTCTGTTACACGATTTTGACCCTACTAAACCTGTTACTTACATTATTTACTACGATGCGACGAAACTGTACGGCTTTTGTTTAATCAAGCCGTTACCCTATTCACACTTTAGGTGGCTGACTGAAGAAGAGCTGACATCCTTGGATGTACTTACGTTACCAGAAAATAACACTACTATACAGGGTGTCTGTTACAGGTGGAGCTTGACTATCCAGACAGTGTCCATGATGGTAACGCTGATTATCCCTTAGTGGCTGAAAACATCGACAAATCGTCCAACATGCTGTCACCCTTTAACGTCAACCTAGCTCCACCTAGTACCTACTCGTCTCATAAACTTGTTCCTCATTTAGGTCTACACTAAGATTATGTCTCTTGCCACAAAAATCTAATTTATTACCTGAAACATGTAATGATTTTGACTAAAATTACCAAAGAGTCAAGTTTACTGAACGAGCATGGCATAAGCCTTATATCGATTTCAACACTGACAACAGGAAGTCTGTTACAACGAAGTTTGAAAAGAACCTGTACACATTTTTTTCGAATTCAGTTTTCAGAAAATCTACGAGAACGTTAGGAAACAAATGAACATTAAACTAACTCTCAACAAGGCTAAAGCCTTGAGATTGATGAATTCACCGTTCTTGGATTACTTCAACTTACTGAGTCACGACTTGGTTTTATTTAAAATGCACAAAGTACGTGTACTTCTCAACAAACCAATCCATATTGGGTTCATTACATTTGAACAATCCAAGCTGGTAATGTTAGGTTTTCACCTGGATTTTATGATGGAAAGGTACGGGGACAGGTGTCATCTTTTACTGATAAATACAGGTAGTTTGATGTATGAAGGTGAAACACCTGACATCTATGCAGATATGGAACTCTCGTCACATATATTCGACACCAGCAATTACCCTAGGAATCATTATTTGTACAGTGAGCTTAACAAGAAAAATGTAGGTACACTGATGAGACAGGTGGAAAGCCTATTTAAAAAATAGGTCGAAAATGTATTCATTCGAAAGGGTGGGGGTCCATAAAAAAGATTGGGAAAGATGTACACAGGAATGTATTGAAAGATGTTGAAATGTACGATGAATATTTGTTTTGTTTACATACACATGAAACCTTTTCTTAGGAACAAACAACAATTAGAAGTTTTAAGCGCAAACTTTTACTATCTTGCAAAAAAAGGTTGGACTGGCATATTTTGATTCGAAACGTCATGTTTTA
>JAHWFP010052388.1:0-24010 GCA_023313725.1 Lithobius niger | reverse complement strand
TGGTAACTGTGAAAGGAATTCAGTATTTCAATAAGTAACAGTGAAAGTGTCAAATTCCACCAACCCTATTTTGGTATACTTTTGCTATGTTATTTACAACAGTTTTTAAGGGTTAATACCGTTGGTTTCATCTTTGCACAAATTACTTCAAGGTAAAATCACAAATTCAGGGGCCTATAAGCTAAAGGGACTCTCCACTTCCAGTTCAGTAACCAGCTCAACACATGGGGTACAGGACCAGTTTGGAGACGGAAGGCAATTATCACAGCTTCACCAACAAACTCAGGCGGCAGAAGTGTTTGCCATTAAGGAATCCCTGGATTTTAGTGCACTCAGCATAGAAGCCAGGGGCAAACTTTTGATCCAATTGGCAATGCTGTTGATGGAGGTCTTCACAAAGCAAGCCAACCGCAGAGTGGGGTATAAACATCAGAACGTTCAACCCACAACCTGATGTCTTCAGCTAACTCACATCTCTAGCATAGCCAAACTGTGTTTGACACTCAAACAGTTAGAAATGATACTAGCACATGCTCAGACAAACCAAAGAGCCTCTGCATCAGTCTTGCGCTGTGCTGACACTGCAACAATCGGCCAGGATTGTTACGAGAGTTTTGCCACCAAGGTATGCGAGCACTAACAGGGCTACCACTGCACCACTACAAGGTATCACAACAATACCATTTTCTGCACCAGAGATCCAAACCGGCGATTTATTGCTTGCAAATGCTGCACCAATTCAGTATTATGCAACAAACTTCAAGTTGCCCAAAAGGCCCTCCCTACAATTTTCAGGGCGTCTAGAGCCAAAATCATCTCTGGATCTCTTGGATGAGCTGCTAAAATATCAACAAACGTTCCAGCTCTAAATCACCTATCATTTGGATACCATTTTTCAATTAGCATTGGTGTGAGATGTTGAACCATGGCTGAAATGTAATGCTCCATTCTGCAGTTAAGGATACTTCTAAGAAGTAGTTAGAAGAGGGTTTGAGCTACCAAACTTTATACAATCATTGGCTAGGGAGCTGGAAAATTGCTTTATGCATTGGGATAAAACTGTCTCACATTTTATTCAATCTTCCTCCAGGCCTACTACGAAAGACTGGAGCCACAGGCACCTGAGCAAACCAAAATTCAAAGGGTTCTCTGCCAAATTCACCCAAAATTGTTGCCCTACCTTCAGGACAAGAAGTTTTCCACAACCAAAGATTTGGCAACAGAAGGCAACAGCGTTAGGGAATTAGTAGTAAACTGTCTCACATTTTATTCAATATACACTGGCCTACTACGGGAGACTGAAGCCACAGGCACCTGAGCAGACCAAAATTCAAAGGGTTCTCAGCCAAATTCACCCAGAATTTTTGCCGTACCTACAGGCCAAGAAGTTTACCACAATCAGGGACTAGGTAACAGAGTGAGGGAATTAATAGTAAGTCAGTGCACTTACCAGCCACCACTAGATCTAGAGAATTGCATGGCACCAGATCTGGCATTCTGCAGGCATGTCAAAGAGATTAATAAGCAATCTTACGAACAAAGGGAAACCTGCAACACAGTTTACCACACCTAAGTGCTCCTTACAAAGCCAGATTCAACAGTGGTAAATATGCTGCGATACCACACCAGGCTAAACTTATCCAGACAAAACCAAATAAAGTAGTTCACAGGACATGGAGATTGTTTCTAATGTGGGAACACAGGACATTTCCGTGCCCAGTGTAAGGAAAATATGCCAAAAAACGAGAATGTGATGCCTTGAGCTATCACCAGACCAAGAGGGTCTCAGCCAAGATAAGGATTGGCAGAAAAAGGAAGGCCTCAGCTGAGGCAGTGAAAAGATTGTTCGTGCATGCCATGTCAGAAACAGATAGGATTTGGATGCCAAAACAAACAAGGCAAGCTGTGGTACCATTAATAACTACAAATCTTGAGGGAAGGACTTATCCAGCATTTATGACACTGGAGTACATCTTCCTTAGTCAGCAAAGTAGTCGCTCATTCTCTTGTGAGTAAGGGCCATGTCTTACACAAGGATTCCTGTATTGTATTCTTGTTGGCTTCAGGACGAGTAAATGGAAAGGGTACAGCCGAACGAAGGTGCGCTGGGGAAAAACCATGTCATGATCCACACCTTTCTTGTTCTTAATGATACAGCAGATAGAGTACTGCTAGGACGGGAATCTAATACCGAGTTGTCCATTGATATCAGAAAGAAGGCCTGGAAAATGCCAAGAGCTGAACAGGTAACACCTTTCATGGACGAGTAGGGCAGAATTGCTGCTTTTGAGACAGAAAAGCATAGACAAAGATATGTCTCAGGCAGAGGCTTACCTGGGAGACTATTGTAGGCCACATTAAGAAGGCTCACTGCACAAAGCAGCAGAAAAAGAGATTGAAGAAAGTTTTTAAGAAGTTTCCAAGGGTGCTGATGTCAAAAGTAGGCCTTACCCATCTGTCTAAACACACGGTGAAGCTGAAGCCAGATGCCAAACCAGTAAGGGTCACATTGAGGTCACTAAACTATGCCACAAGGACCATTATTGATGTTCAACTGGACTCATGGCTGGATGAAGGGGTCATCAAAAGGGGGCCTAGCGAGTGGAGCACAGTTTCTGTGCTTCCTACAAAACAAGATGCTCCCAAAGATGATAAACGGATGTGCCTCGATATTCATCCTCTGAATGCCCAGTGTCAGCAGGACAACTACACAACAAACAACATAGAACAAATACTAGGCATGCTTGGGAAATCTAAGTACTTTACAGTAATAGATTTGATGGATGGCTACCTCAGGTTCCACTCGATGAGGAGATCATGGCCGTTCAGAACACATCACGGCAAAATATATCAGGGCAGTTTTTTGATTCAACGAATGGCATTTGGCTAGACGGAGCACCTGCATCATTTGCCAGGATGATGGACATCATGCTCAATGACTCACTTTTCTCCCACGTGATGTACTACAGTGACAACGCCATTGTGTTTTCAAAGGACTTTGATCTCACCTGGAATACATTGCAGATGGATTCCAGAAGCTACAAGATGTCAATTTGACAGCCTCCATGTAGAAAACACAATTCTGTGCTAATACTGTCAATTGGGCACACCAGCAGGATCCATCAGTCCAAACCCGGATAGAGTGAAAGTCATTAAGAACTTCCGAGAACCAACCAGTGTTAGGGCATTAAGAAGAATATCAGGTATGTTTGGTCTCTTTCGGTCCTACATTCCCCTGTTTCATGAGACGGCTGCAGTGATGAGCGACCTTCGCAAGAAAGGAGTCAAATTAAAGTGGATACCAGAGTATTCACAAGCCTTGCAGACTGCAGAGTCTAAACAACAAACCAGATCAGAGGTAGAACAGCACTATAGGTACTTATGCTGAATAAAAAGCCAAGAAGGGCACAAACATAAATAAAAAGCTCCTCATTTCAAGGATAATTTCAACTCATTATGAGGTATACAATGACAAACCCACTACTGCCACCTTGAGTTTACCAGACATGTCAAGACCTTTTGAACTCCATGCTGACAGCAGCTATAGTGGCCTTGTTGCAATCCTTCTCCAGGAGGAAGAAGTAGAGCAAATATGTACAAGGCAGGCACGAAGTGATGTCACAAGTACTAGGGAATGTACTAGGGAATGTCACGTGACCACACCGGAAGTGATGTCACAGCCTAAGATGGTGACGGCCTATGATGGCCGCCCAAATGGCGTCAGTTTCGGTTACAATATGACCAAATAACAAAAAACGTGTCCCTGCATTCTAACACCATACAGCTAGTGGAATAACACAACAGAATGCCAAAGACTGTTGGGGGACCGAAAATGGCGTCAGTTTCGGTTTAGGACGTGTATAGACACGTTACACGACTAACAACAGTGTGTGAGGACTGAATAAAGGTGGTAGTTCTGTTAAGCCATACTACCCATAAAAACTAATATTTTTCATTTCCAACTAAAAGTAAGCCTCTTTGTCATTCCCCCTTCATTTCCTTTGCATACTAGACCAAAAGAGAATGAGATAAGGATAACTCAAAGGCCATGCCCACAGTATTGGAGAGAATGTAAGGACAAAAGTCACACGACTGACAACAGTGTGTAAGGACTGAATAAAGGTGGGAGTTCTGTTAAGCCATGCTACTCATAAAAACTAATATTTGTTTAATTCCAACTAAAAGTAAGCCTCTTTGTCTTTCCCCCTTCATTTCCTTTGCATACTAGACCAAAAGTGAATCAGATAAGGATAACTCGAAGGCCATGCCCACAGTATTGGGGAGAATGTAAACAGTCAGTGATGGCATCAAATAATGTATGTGAAATACGAAAGAAGACCAGCTAAAAACTCTTGTATCAATATTTATTAGAGCAACAACAAGTACAGACATTCCAGGTCATCTAACGTGCTAATATGTTTGCAATTATTGGCCCATTCATGGTAAGCTAAGCTAGTTACAAAAGCATTCAATGTATATAAAGAATAATAGTCGGAAACATATTAACACCATCAGTTAAAACATATTTACAACTGGCACGTTCATGGAAAGCTAGTCTATGTACAATAGCATTTAATGTATACACAGAAAAAAGGCCTATCTTATAGTACTGTAACGTCCTATCTTATAGTACTGTAACGTCCTAACACCATCATTTAAAACATGACGTTTCGAATCAAAATATGCCAGTCCAACCTTTTTTTGCAAGATAGTAAAAAGTTCGTGCTTAAAACTTCTAATTGTTGTTTGTTCCTAAGAAAAGGTTTCATGTATATGTAAACAAAACAAATATTCATCGTACATTTCAACATCTTTCAATACATTCCTCTGTACATCTTTCCCAATCTTTTTTATGGACCCCCAGCCCTTCGAATGAATACATTTTCGACCTATTTTTTAAATAGGCTTCCCACCTGTCTCATCAGTGTACCTACTTTTTTTCTTGTTAAGCTCACTGTACAAATAATGATTCCTAGGGTAATTGCTGGTGTCGAATATATGTGACGAGAATTCCATATCTGCATGTCAGGTGTTTCACCTTCATACATCAAACTACCTGTATTTATCAGTAAAAGATGACACCTGTCCCCGTACCTTTCCATCATAAAATCCAGGTGAAAACCTAACATCACCAGCTTGGATTGTTCAAATGTGCTGAACCCAATATGGATTGGTTTGTTGAGAAGTACACGTACTTTGTGCATTTAAAAAAAAAACAAGTCGTGACTCAGTAAGTTGAAGTAATCCAAGAACGGTGAATTCATCAATCTCAAGGCTTTAGCCTCGTTGAGAGTTAGTTTAATGTTTATTTGTTTTCTAACGTTCTCGTGGATTTTCTGAAAACTGAATACGAAAAAAATGTATACAGGTTCTTTTCAAACTTCGTTGTAACAGCCTTCCTGTTGTCAGTGTTGAAATCGATATAAGGCTTATGCCATGCTCGTTCAGTAAACTTGACTCTTTGGTAATTTTAGTCAAAATCATTACATGTTTCAGGTAATAAATTAGATTTTTGTGGCAAGAGACATAATCTTAGTGTAGACCTAAATGAGGAACAAGTTTACGAGACGAGTAAGTACTAGGTGGAGCAAGGTTGACGTTAATGGGTGACAGCATGTTGGACGATTTGTTGATGTTTTCAGCCACTAAGGGATAATCAGCGTTACCATCATGGACACTGTCTGGATAGTCAAGGTCCACCTGTAACAGACACCCTGTATAGTAGTGTTATTTCTGGTAACGTAAGTACATCCAAGGATGTCAGCTCTTCTTCAGTCAGCCACCTAAAGTTTGAATAGGGTAACAGCTTGCTTAAACAAAAGCCGTACAGTTTCGTCGCATCGTAGTAAATAATGTAAGTAACAGGTTTAGTAGGGTCAAAATCGTGTAACAGAGGATTATTCGCTTTGGCATACCGTTTGGGAATAGTGTAAATCCCTCCACGTATTCCCTTACTAAACAAATTGTACATATCTACATCAGTAAGCAACTCTAATTTAACTTTAGTCAGACGAAGAGCAGCTTCCCAACTTAACCCTGGCAAGGTGTAAAAATGGCAAGGACCTAACTGATAATGTTTCGCACAAATGGTTCTAAAGTGCTCGAAGCAGCATCGACTAAAGCAACATCGACTAAAATGTACAGGTCGTGATAGGAACCCAACGTACCCCCAATTGGTAGCGTCACAAACGGTATGGGCATATGAATAATTCTCGTCCGTTATATGGCTGTTGGTTAAACTGGAATGAAAAGCATCCTTTGGAGGAATCCGAGTTTCTTCAAACTTACTAAAATCAGTTACATATTCGTACATGTACACACCTTTCCTCTTTAACAAATGATGGCTGTTAGAAAAAACGTGTTCTAAAATGGAGAATTCGGTTACAGTCTACCAAATTAGCCAGAGACAATGACAAAAATAGAAAAGAGTCCATGAACTTAAATGGACTAACACTGATAGCTGGGTAGCGTTCGGTGTTTTGTGGTATGACAGATATGTTTCTATCACTGAAATGCTATAAACCTTTGATGATAATTATGCAGTACAATTGGAAACTCATCTTTCTACTGATAATAAAGATTGCATTTGTTATGAAGAGCATACCTGTAACGACCGGTAAGACGACAATGGTCACGTATCTTGGTGTTAAAGAGATTCACAAACTGTTCATCACAAATATAAGAATGAGTCGTCGCAGTAAAACTAGCATTTCAACAATTTCAGACTCGATATACTGAATGACTTCATATGCGTGTTCTATGGACCTTAAAAACTCGTCTACACAGTCCTCACCCCGTACATACGTTTCGAATGAACATCGCCACTAGGGCCTACGATAATGTAGCAAACCCGCAAGGAACGTGCGATTGCGTATTAAGGGCAAACGAACACGACAGGTCTGGCTAACAAGTGTTGACGGGAGCTAATATTGTTTCAAAATCCGTGTACATGACATACGGATGGCGTAATTGTCTGTCATAGTGACAAAATTGCATGAATGCCTTTTCTTTCTCTGGCATAACTGTGTGTTGTGCTTCGTATGATCTACAGAAAAGTAAGTTTTTGTTCAATGAGTCTATGTGTCGAAAGGGAGACAGGCAATAAGGACAAATGTATCTCGTATTTTCAGTATGAGTCAAAGTATTAAAGTCCTTGGTGTTGCAGTAGTGCTGCCTCTAACCCAAGAGTAGTTTCACCTCAGGGCAGTTCTCCCATTTGCTGATATTTTGGTCTTTATACCCATACAGGTTAATAGCCACGTTATTTTGAGCTTCAGACCTGTCTATTTCATGTACTGGGGTGGGGAATCGATACCAGTTTAACTGAGAATGTTTTCAAACCTCGTATAGTGCATGACTCTGTTTGGATTGCGGAGAGCAGCATACAGCTCAGCTAAAATGGAATAAATAAAGTATTTGCTATGAAGCACTTGACATTAACCACGGCGTATTGGTCCGCTAAATATTTGTTCAATAAAACAGTTCCACACCCACCAGAGAGAGGAGTGTATTTACCCACACGAATACATCATTCAATTTTCGACACCACCCAACCAGAACCGTATGATAGTAAATGTCTAACTGGTGAACGATTTTGGCGATGACAGCGTTAATAGCACATTGTATATCATTGGGAGAAAAGATGGATAACGCCGCACTATACAGGTACGTTGTCATGGTCACTATTTCACCTTTGGACCCTAATTTTTCAAGTAGTAATGTCATACACACCAGAAACTTGACCTTGCAACACTGAAAACAGTTGGTCCAGGTAATATATGAATATGGGAAAATGCTCATCAACGCTGAGTATAGACAAAGGCATAGCGTACAAGTAGCATTGAAAAAACATTCTAAAGGTTGAGGCTTGGACTAGCAAAAGTCCAACATCGACGTCTGTAATGGCTGAATGGTATAGGGCATTGTGTTGCACGAACGAGTCATCCGTCTCGAACATTTGTCTACGAGAAGTGCAGGTGATGAGATGATGCCAGCGATAACATCTGAAGTTGATGCCAGTAGTAAACATATTTCAGCAGGCATCGCAAATGAAGGTACTGTCAGTATGACACCGTCTCTAGTGAGTGTGCAGATTCCTAGTACAGGTGTACGTCCTCCCACAGACTGCACAATGATGTTCCATTTTTCTAGAAAATAGAAGACCTAAAATGCAGAGCCAACTAACCGACAGGTCTATTTATAGGCCTATATTAAGTAAGTGAAAGAAAATAAATAAACAAACACAAAAACACAAACAAACAATGACATATTCACAACTAATTTTACTGGCCTAGATCATTTACAAATTTATACACAAACTGATCGGGGTTCGTTTGAGCTTTAAGAACTGCTACAATAGACTCGATAGAATGTCCCAAACACCTCATTAAAATAAAATAAATACAATAATTTCAGCACACTCGAGTATTTAAGGCATGAAACTGTATGTCGTTACTCCACCAATTTTTAGAGCAATGTTTATTCAAGTATTTAATAGTCAAATTTGACAAGGGCGGCAGGCCGTAGGGGTTGAAATATTCGCAGGTGCCTAAAACAACCCAGTCACTACCGGGCCGGTTGCAAGTTTCCAAATTGATGCCGCTTCATTCGGGAAGGTTCGGCACATGATTTAAAATAAAGGTTCCCAAAAACGAAGCGCTCCTAAGTCTCATAATGGCGTTGATTTCGGAGGTGATCATTCTGTTGACAAAAGTTTCTTCTTTCGTCAATTTTCAAAATAGCTTCACGTTGGCCGATGGTCAAAACAGTAACGGTTTGAGATAAAGCTGCAGAAAATGTCATTCAATTCTCACAACGCCTTTTTGCACTAGGGACAAGTGAGAGGGATCGTCAGCATGGTGGTCATCCATGAGGTCGAAGCAGAATAAACAATGTCCTTTAGGGAACATGTCGTAAGTAATACGGTTCCCAATATTATGAAAAGACATGCCTAAACCGCTATACATTGCCATATAAGCATCTATGAAATTGTTGTTTTCAAAGTCAAAAGTGAGAAGTTTTCTATTAAATATTTCTCTTCAATGGAAAGGGTTATGAATTGAGTCCAAAGTTATCAAAATAGAAGGGATCGTTCACGTACGTGCTATTGTAAGCTATGTGTCTCGTCATGCTAACGATTACTCAACTGGGAAAATTTCCATTAAATGCATTATCCACCTGACCACTTCTTACCCTCTGTACCAAGGTGTTGGTCATTAGCTCAGTCTTTCTATAAGGATATTATGCAGATGACAAACCGGCCAACACGCGAGTGTGCACCAGTAAAATGTTTGGAGAAGGCGTTACTTTGCGTACATGTAGTGAAGCATCTAGAAACTCAACAATAGGATTGACATATATAATTGGTTGGGGGCTCTATTTAGGAATGAAATGAAATTTTATGTCTGTATTGTTTAAAATCAATATAGGTTGCATGGCTAGATCATGATGCACTCAGCCCATTAATTCTACGTGAGCACTTTCGACGATACGTCCTTGTCTTTCAGCGTTCGATGGGGTTGTCTCACCCGGCAGCGTACAGTTGAATGTTTTTAGCTTCGGTAGAGTAACTCAGCAGCATTTGCAGGAAAGCTTTAAAGCACCGTAATTGTCATTGGTGCTACCTGCTAATTTTCCAATTTAAACAATATCCACTTAAGAAAACAGATTGTAGGCATAAATTTGACACGTTGACTTTAGCAATTTGGGCAGCCATCAATTTGGTTCCATCACCCGCGAGCAAACGTACCTTGAGATACAATAAAGTCTGGGACAGGTTCGCTTTTGGGTACTGTAAAGTCCATAAGTTGACCAGCTGCAACTGGAGCCAATGGTCTGTACTCTTCATATTTGATTTTTTTAATAAGAAAGAAAGTTGAGTCGGTTGCATAGACAACAGGTCCAGAGGGCTCAACAAACACTCGCAGGAAACTGGCTTAGAATACTCATGATGGCAGCTGAATAATGAGTGGTTGACTGGCAAGAGCTCAGGTTTATATAGAGGTTCCCCTCCCCACCTCTTTAATCTAAAACTGCTTTAATAGTAACCTTCCTTTTTTTCTTGGTTATCTTGCCTTCGTCCAAATGTTTACCTTTTATATTCATACAGGAGCCCTTCCACCCCGACCCCTCTTCAAATTTTTTTCCTATATCACTCATTACTCTACTGGCAGTTTTGTTTAATTGCTCTCTAGCAGCATCTTGAAAGTGTTTTCCAGCCAAATAATCAGCTCCTATACCAACACCAGTGACAACGGCTTTTTACCAACATAGCTAACTATGCTTCGTAAAAACGGCATCGCCATACGTCTTAAAGAGCTAAGTAAACTGCTGACCCCATTCCCGTCTTGGGAATACCTACCGCCAAAGACGGGGAGGTCGCCTCCCACCTGACCGGCGTAATAATTAGTATAGAGACACGAATACCTCATGGTGACGCCACAATGACGAGACGACTAAGCCTACCTACGCTTTTATAGGTCTCAGGTGCAAGCTAATGACGACATGACCAGAAGGCCCGAAAGGAATGGGAGCCCCAGTATCAGTTCTGACATCTGTAATAGTTTTGGTTAATAAAGGTTAATAATTGCCTGTAAAATGCCGCATTTATATCTTCCTCTTCTTCGCCCTCGACATGAACGATTCGTAACAAAGATGCTTTAATATCACCTACAAATTGTGGCGTATACTATCGGTATATATATATATATATATATATATAAGATCGGTATATATAAAGATTTAATGAAGCTATCGTAATAATTCTGCATGGATTCCCAAACTTGTAAAGCGTGAGGAATCAAGATAAAATCAGTGCTCTTAAATTCAAATTTAGCAACTAAGTTACCCGTTAAAATTAGGTAAGTATTTCCTTTTCGCACTGCCACTGTCTAATTTGAAACTTTCTGGCCCTTTTATTATAGGCCAGTCTAGGAAGGGGGAGCTCTCTAGCCGAAAGCTTGGCTTTGCCTCTACTTCTAAATGCTTTAATTTTGTTGTTAATATCCAAGGCTAAGTCGTTCATAGTTCCGTAATAAGGCCCAGACCTAATGCACTTTAACTTATAAACGAGTACGTTAGAGTTTTGATGTACAAGACTTGCTCCGTCTCCTAGGTCAATTCTGTCATGTTTTGATTAGTATTAAAATTATTTGGAAATGACATTTGACACAAAGCTACTTCGTACTGTTTCTCCAAATGGATCGGTTCGGCTAATTGTATGGTATACTTTTGCAAGGTGTTTTTTGGATAAAGATCCATAGACGCGTTGCTAGGAAGACACAGATAAAAACCATCATTCATATTTAAATCATTTCTAGATCTGTAATCCAAGAATTAAAAGAATTGGGGTACCCTAACCATTTGACAGAATATTCCGTGCGCCCCTGACATTTCCTGGTACGGAGCACACGCTCAACTTTATATACCGCCAGGGGTTTTACCGATTGTACCATGCGCCCATGCGCCCAAAATATCTTGGCTGTCGTAATCTCTAACTGCATAGGTACGAATGGGATCTTTACAATTTTTGAATTAATATACACAATCTTCGCCGACCAAGTTGGAGTGGAGCCTTTGTCACACACCCTAGTTCTAAGCCCCATTCTAACCGGTCCCCCACCATCCCCGTACAGATTGAAGAAAACCACTCCCTTATGACCTTTGTTTACCTGTATCAGTTTCATTTTAATATTCCTACGATACGAATGGATATAAGCGTTCCTTATACCTTGCAAAACGCTTATGTGTTTATTAGTGATATTGGCATGTAAATAACGACTAATACACGCAGCGTACAGATAAACCATTTGGCACGGCTGCATTTAATATTTTTGTTTTGGGTAATGTAATGGTGAACATTAAATCTCTTAAATACCATGTTTACTGGCGTGGTGAGGAAATCAGTTCCATGGTCGGACCACCCGGTCACTGGCACGCATCCTCTATTAAATAATTTGGTTAAGGCACGACTCACCAAGCCCCGTCTTTACATTTTAAAAGCAGAGCAAACGCCTGTTTTGCAAACACATCAATTACAATCAATAGAAAATTAATATCATTATTCCATTGAGTTAAATTACTTACGACAGCAAAATTCATCCCCTAACTTTTATTTATACCACCTACCCTAATTCTGTTGCGTTCAAATTTACAGATAATAGACCTAAAGAATGTATAAATATCTTGGCCAGCCAACCAGTTCTTAATTGCCTTGAGCGAAATTCTATTAGTGGGGCAGATAACGTGAACAATCGTTCACTTTTGGAAACAATCATGAAAGTTGGCGCATATGCTCATTGAAACCCACTGTTTAAAAAAAAACATTAGCCTCACGAAACTTCAAGATGGCAGCCAAACACAAAAAAATGGTTTTCTGCCTGATCTTCTTAAATATCAATTTTTAAAAATCGAATTACGATTGAAGTAGTAGAAAATTAAATTATCTATAGAAGAGCAATTTGCAAAATTTTTGGTACATGCAGTGGTTAAGGACATAGTTACTGTGTTGAAGAAAGGACCACTCAGCAGCCATCTTGAAAAAAAGGCTGCTAGCATAATGTTTTGTGTTTAGTTCATGGAGAAGTAAAATTTACAACTAGAAAACGTCCGGTGAATATCTTTGTGTCATGTTAACTAACTAATGTGACAATATATGCACCAACCACAGGTTAATTGCATAAATAAATAATTGAAAGGATTATTTGGTTATTTTGCACATTAGGTACAAATACCGTTCATAAGATCTAAACACACGCTAGTGTGTCGCCGCCAAGTAACAGTAGATCATCCCATTGTAGACATCCGATTGTAAAAAATTGGTTGTTAATGATTTCCACTCTGGTTTCCAGTCAACGTTAATGATAAAAAGGCGGCTCACTAGCAGACATGTGTCTGTTAACTGTAAGCAATTGAAAGCATATTTTGGCATGTTGAGGATAAATCCCAATGCGACAGAAATGTTTCAAATTGTGGATTATGTAAGGAGAAGGGTCAGAGATTAAGAAAAACTAAAATTTAAAGGACGAGTGTACACCAATCATGGAGAAAAGGATGCGTCAATAACGTTGTTTTTATGTTACTGTGTAGCTAGCTGTCTGTTAGCTAGCTAGCTGACTGGCTAATAAGATTTTTCCCATGTTAAATCCCATAGACTTTTTGCTCATGGCTAGTGCAAAATTGCGAAGGCCTACGTACCTGAATTTTTACACACGGATGCATAGTGATCTGAGGATGGTCCTTTTGTTGGATTGGGGGTTGTAGGGGTCAGGACAAATGCGTGGGAGGGTTTTGAAATTCGCCACGGGCGAATTTAAATTTCGTTTCTTTTCCAAGTTGCAACCAAAGATTTTAAGCAACAATGACTTGAACAATCAAGACTGGTTCTTAGATTTATTGTAAAAGCCTGGACGAACTAAAAACTGAACTGTAACGAAGCACAAAATAAAGAAACATTAACGTTGCCTTGGATTGCGTAAGAATAAAGAGATGCGCGTTAGATGATGCAACAATACGAGCGTACACGAGCTAATGGGTTTTTTGTTAATAACCCAAAAATAAATTGCTTCGCATTCTGCTGTTTTAGTAACAGCGACCTTCGGGGGTTTCTGCATGACTAAATGTGAACGAAATCTTGAAAAATTAAGAGGAAGGTGAAGGGCTAAACAAAACAACTAAAGGGGATGCGCTGATTGAGTGAGCGAAGCGAACGAAATCAGCGATTGTTAGTCATTGTGTGAAAAAATGGGATTGAAGCATCTTAAACAGACGGTGTACCCTTATGTACGTTCACAGTCCTATGAAAGTTGTGATATCCACCCAAACCCAAAACTGGTAAAAAAAAACCGCCAAGTTTTCAAAAACGATCGGCCTTTGAAGGTAGTGATATCATTCCACCAGGGAAAGGCCGCCAAGGTTAATCCTATTAGCCAAGTTAATCGCACCGAATAATACTTTGGACGTTAAATGAAAACTTGAAGATTGCTCTCGCTAGTAGCAATCTTCTAGTTTTCATTTAACTTTCGAACTATTAGTAAGTGCGATTAACTTGGCTGATAGGATTAACGTTGGCGGCCTTTCCCTGGTGGAACGATATCACTACCTTCAAAGGCCGATCATTTTTGAAAACTTGGCGGGTTTTTCTACCAGTTTTGGTTTTGGGTGGATATAGTCTACCAACCAAGCTCAAAAAGGGCTCTAGTTAACGAGATAGTATAACCCGAAAGCTAAAAAGAATACGCAAGTGCAGGGTGTCAGGTACACCCATAGAGATCGTCACTAGGGTGGATGTACACTCATGAAGTGGTGCAGCTTTCCTGCATAACGTTTTCAAGATGGCGTTCAAAAATGGCGACCAAAAAAACATTTTTTTCTTTCTTGCTCCTAAACCATTCATCCTATTGAAAATAAATGGAACCCGTTTATGTGTAGAATAAAATTTTCCTTCAGAAAATGTTCTATTCATAATTTTCGTAAAAGTAACCCTTCTGGCCGAAATTCGTCATTTAATTTCTTTTAGACTGTTTTGTATGCTATAGCTAAAACTGTGCATATGTGTATTATAATTCCGGACTTAAACAGCTGCAAAGATAGTTATAATTAAGATCCACTAACGTAATTGAGAGCTTAAATGAAAGGTGAAGATGTATGTTTTCCAACAAGGGTAATTTATTGATTTATTTTAATTGGGACCCAAACTACGGCAGTTTATCTACGTCGCAGCGCTTTGATTTTTGTGCTGGTTTACGACAAGTTCCATCTTTAAAGTGGTGCCGTAGCCTTCCTAAGCACAGACCAACAATGTATAAAAACTGTCCTAGCGTAGCTTCATCTAAGCCTAATCACATCTATTTATCTGAATTAGGAAGGCTATGGCACCACTTTAAAGATGGAACTTGTTGTAAACCGACGCAAAAATCAAAGCGCTGCAACGTAGATAAACTATCGTAGTTTAGGTCCAATTCAAATAAATTGTTAAATTGGATAAGATACATATTTACCTTCCATTTAAGCTTATTTACGTTAGTGGATCTTAATTAGAACTAACATTGAATCTGTTTAAAGTCAGGAATTATGATACACATATGCACTGTTTTAGCTATAGAATACAAAACAGTCTAAAAGAAATTAAATTACGAATTTTGGCCTGAAGGAATATTTTTAATAAACATAAATAGTTTCTGGTTTATTTTCGATCAGATGATTAGTTTAAGCGCTAGATACAAAAAAATGTTTTTGGTCGTATCTTGAAAACGTTATACAGGAAAGCTGCACCACTTCATGAGTCTACATCCACCCTAGTGATGATCTCTAGGGGTGTACCTGACACCCTGCACTTACAAAATTTTTTTAGCTTTCGAGGTGTACTATCTCGTTAACTAGAGCTCTTTTTGAGCTTGGCTGGTAGAATAAGTCGTATGAATGGTATTTGTAACAAACAATCCTTTCAATTACCTATTTATGCAATTAACCTGTGTTTGGTGCGTACATTGTCACATTATTTAGTAAACATGCACAAAGATATTCACCAGATGTTTTCTAGTTGTAAATTTTACTTCTCCATGAGCTAAACACAAAACACTACGCTGGTGGCCATTTTTTGAGATGGCAGTCGAGTGGTCCTTTTTTCAAAACAGTATTTTTCCTTAACCACTGAATGTACTGAAAATTTCGCAGAATGCTTTTCTCTAGACAATTTAGTTTTCTACAACTTCAGTGCGAACGTGATTTTTGATAAAATTGATATTAAAGGAGATATAGGCAGAAAACCAATTTTTTTGGCGGCATTTTTCCTTGGTATTTGGCCGCCATGTTGGATTTTCGAGTGGCTAATGGGCTTTTTTGAAACAGTGGGTTTCAATGAGCATATGTGCCAACTTTCATGCTTGTTTCCAAAAGTGAACGAATTTTACGAAAACTGTACTTTATCTGCCCCACTATATGGCCCGTTGTCCTTGATGGGCCAAGCACAGCCTAGCAACTCCACCAAAAGTACCTTCGTCTCGTTGATTGAAATAAGTAGAGTTTAAAACTTAACTCGTGGAAGACTTCGTCCCATTGATGTGATTTCAATTCATATTTAGGCGTAGTTCCCTACGCTTGGTCCAGATCCCAAATACCTGAGGGGTGGGGGCCCTCGTCTCTATACCTTCTTAAAGGCTGGTAGAACTGTTTTCTAAAGGTTTTATTATCGGTTATTGAGCCGTGAATTAAATCCATGACATTTTAACCTTCCATTGTTTTGCCGCTATGTAACAGCTGACCTATAGCGCTGTACTCAATGTCACCACTGCATACAAACGTCTGACTCGCCCCCTGTATTTTTAGGTAGTACGAACATGTATGGCCTAACTTCACAAGGTTGTAATTCCCCTTCCAACGTACTCGATGTGCTTGTAGTACCTCCATTGGAAGTCCCGGCAGAACCGGCCAGGGCAGCTGAGCTGCCTGACGCACCTGTCTGGCTGCCTGACACCTGTCTGGCTGCCTGACGCACCTGTCTGGCTGCGAGAGCCCGCGGTTGTGGGGGTACTGGCCAGCATCACTTTTAACGCATCAGGTTCGTTCTTTTCATCAACGTCTGAGTAACGTTGAAGCGTTTGATTGTAAAGCTTGGATTTGTTGTATTCCATAAGGGTTTGGTTGGTTAATATCTCCTTCATAGAATCGTCCAAGTTATTGAACAGCTGGGTAAATTGTGATCTGGGGTGAGGAATGGTCCTCTCGTCTTTGACGGTAGCGCCCATAGGGACCAACTGCATGTGTTTAAACCTTTTTTTTTTTTGGCCCAATAATAAACCACTGATTTTTGAGTAAAAGTTTGTGTTTTTCTTTTTCACCGCAACTTCTAAAGATAGTTTTAGCAGAACTTTCTTATATTTTATGAGAGTTTTAGTCTGAATCGTTGCTAAAGTGAATCTTCCTTTTAACAAGTTTAGAGACGCTAAACACAGGATCCATTGCACTTCGGGGCAGCTGAATAAATTATGTTTGACACGCTGAGAGGTGTCTTTCAAATGCAGTAATTCGAGTAATAGAATGAAATCGAGGATTCTCTCTGCCATACTACGAAGTCAGGTACACGGTAATTGGTACTTTAAATATGTTTGAACGAAATTTTAATGCTGCGAGTGTGAAAGGATGCAGGTCTGTTAGTAAAAAGTCGAAAGCTTCTTTGGTCGAATCTTTGTAAATGGAAGTTATAAAGCCTTTGTTTACTCCGTGTTGACGGCCCCGTTCTTGTAATTGGTCGAGACTTTGGATTAATTTTACCAGAAAAACGTACTGGATGTTTAAGGAAATAGTCCTTAACGTTTTGAGAAATAGGTTGTAAATTATGTTAATTAAAGATACGCCTCTGTGGTGCCTACCCCTCAAAATAACGTTATTAATGAAGCCGATAGGTAATTGGTGTAATAAGTCGTCTAAAAATAGGATACAGTCACGTGGCAGACTGTAGTAAATATCTTGGTTAAATTTAGAGTGAAATTGAGTGGGAATCAGGCTGGTTTTCCTCACGACATCAAAAGGAGGCTGATTTTCCTCGTAGCAGTAAGTGACACTGGTCGGAGGTGGGTCGATAAAGTCTTTAAAGTTTAAAATCAATTTTGCGATAGCTGTACTCTTGACAGAAAATGTGGAATCCACAAAAAAGTAGTTGGCAGGATGTTTCAGCCTTGCATCCATGATTGTCGCAGCTCCCGACTCCCACTCCCTTTTATACCACTGCTGAGAACGTAATATTTTTTTGTGGTTTAAATTTAGTTTTTAGGGCTAAATTCGATACCAATCTGGTATGCTGAAGCATACTCCATTAACAGTAGGTTGGTAAGATATAGAGGATGAAACATATTTTCGAATATGGATTCTGACAACGCCGTCGAATACGGAGCAAGTTAAGTAAGTACACATCGTTGTTTAAATCAATCGCCATTTCAGGTTTCAATGGAAACATTTCGACTGCCATATCAGAGTGACCAAAATAATACAATAATGACGTTAATAATTTGTTCAACTACAAAAGAGAAAAAACCAAACGTGTCTGTCATATTGAACAAAAACTGTTAATAAAATAGTATGAAGCACTGCACACAAAAATTTTCTTACTAACAGGAGTGCTATAAATGGTGAATGGAGAGAGACGGAGTATTCCTTCGAATTTTTGTGCAAAGGTGGTATTGTAATTGTAACTTCTATTAGTCTATATTATATAACCCAAAAGTGCAGTGTGTTTAAATTTTATTAAAGAAAAGAAATATGTATGCTTACCAGTTATTTTGCGCTGTGTTGCTCTGAGATGTGTGGCTAAGAATGACTGGCTGCTCACAAATGGCTTTTATATACGGAATTTCTTAGCATCGAAACTGTACGGTTCGAGGGTAAGGCCTTGGTCCACACAAACAGCCTTACATAAGATGTTTTTATTACACGTATGCCCTAACATACATATCCGTGTACTGACAGTCACATCACGCCTGCCCTTGGTTTCCTCTTTGTTTATTGCAATCACTCGCACGCCCCTACAGGTTTTAAGTCTTGTAATGTTCGTATTTACTACACGGCTTTCAATTTTGTTTAATGCTTCGTGCATTTGTTGCTAAATTTATAATAGTACCTCATTTTATTTTTAGCTTGACCGTGAGGTACCCTTAAGTCCCTGTTTGGCCTGTGGCCCGGTGCTTCAGCACCTAAAGCACTCCCTTAATCCGGCTCTGCGTACTTCAGTTATGTAAGGTTACGTTTGGTTCAGTGGCCCACCAGGAAGGGGGGAGGGAGCAAACAAACTGGACAACTACCCCCCCGCCCAAAAAAAAAGTCCAGGGAATACGTAATTTCCAGGGTATAGTTTATGCAAGTTTCTTCTTTCCATTACGTCGCCACCAGCTTTTTTCCAACTTACAGAGCCTTTTACATTCACAGGCACGTACTAGGTTATTATTATGTTAGGTTGGTTACCTTTGGTTCATTGGTGGGGGGCAAGCAAGCAGGAGCAAATGCTCCCCCCTTTCCCTCCAAGACCTAGGATGTTAGATTAGATTATGTTTGGTTCAGTGGTGCATCCAGCAGAAGGGGGATACAAGATAGCTACAGAGAATCTCCCCTTCCCGACGATCTTTATTAATAAAATCGAGTTGTCGCGTCAGATGGACACAACGAGACGGCCACACGACGGCCGACGGCCACCCGTCTAATAATAGCAGTATTCGATTATTGTAAACGGAATGATTGTTTGCAATAAACTAAAAACTGATTGTTGCCAATAAACTAAAACGATGGATGAAACAATGATTCAGTTCATGTATATGCTTCTTAATATTAAACCGCTGGCTAAAGGTTCTGTCGTTCTAGACGACTAAAATTAAAGGAATAGTGAAACTCCGTTAAATATTGAAAGCACTTTACTTGCTGCCAAGAATCAAGTAAAATATAATAGCATACACGAACCCATGGTACAAAGGCGTATTTATTTAGATATTCGTATCAAAGTCCGTCGAGTCCGGGAAAGGGGAGGTGCTTACTGAGTGAGCGAAGCGAACGAAAATCAGCATTTGTTAGCCAGTGTGTGCAAAAAAATATAGATGGATAGATGCCTTCCGCAACAACCATATGAGAGAGCAAGCCGTAACAACCGCTAAAGGTTCTGTCGTTGTTGTCTTCGTATATGTAAGAGGAAACAATGCTGCACCGCGGTTTACACTACCGATCACTGGATGGCAGCACAGTCGTCGTCAACACCGCTACAATGTGACTTTGCAATATAACTACAAGTACTAATTGTATTGTATTGTATCAAGTGTGCTTTGTCGTTGCAGACTTGCAGCGAAATTACAGAGTGCATTACCAGAGCCAAAGCCACCCACCAACTAACTGAAGCCACCTACAACAGTTAATAAAAGTGTGTTAAACTCATTTCACCACGCCACGTTTCTTTTCTTTCATTTACGGTGGAAATATTCATATGAAAGTGCATGGAGTCCGGGTGAGGGGAAGCGATTGAGGGAGCGAAGTGAACAGTGTCCCCAAACTGAAAACTTAACTTTTAATGGATAAAACAATGCTTCACTTATATACAACACTATTAGTCCACTGGCTAAAGGTTGTGTTGTTGTACACCATTAAAATTAAAGGATTACTGAAACTCGGTTAAGTATTGAACAAAAAAGACAAAGCAAGCAGGCTAAACATTTACACTTCGCTGTAGAAAGGCGTATTTATTTGTTTCAGGTGTACAAAGGTGTATTCCTTTCATTTTCGGAGGAGAGATTCATATGTAATGTAAGTGTATGGACTCCGGAACAATGGATGCACTGAATGAGGGAGTGAAGCGAACGAAAATCATCGTTTGCTGGCCAGTGCGGATACACGCATTCCGTAACAGACACATGAGGAACGAAATCGTCCCAGTGTTTTAAACAATGCATCAAACATCACCCGTGCGTAGCACGGGCTTCAGCTAGTAATGATATACACAAAAGATTATAAATCAACGTTAACATTTGTTAACTGTCATCCTACTTGTGTAATTAATGCAAAAAGGACCCATTAATAACCAAACAAAGTATCCCGATTTTATAACCAAAGTATATAAAGAAATAAATGCACTTCCTATTTCCTGAGTAAAGGACAAATTTACAATATACTATAAGAGTTAGGTCTTATCTTGTTTTTTTTAATGTAGGTGTTCAAATACTGTCATCGGCTGAGCTATAATTGTTTCAATGTGTGGTAGACAACAATGGCATGTATAATAAACCCACTAAATTATACATTTACTCTTATTTTATTGGAGCAGAAAACCACAACAACTATCCAATCCGAGACCGTGTAAAGGCATATTGTCTCGACTTACGATTTCTGATGTTTTGTCCTAGCGGTATTTTGTCTTGTGATGTTTCGTCCACGATATTTAGTCCAGCGACGTTTTGTCCTGCGACGTTTAGTCTTAGAACCATTATTACATCGACCAATTATATTCGTTATGCCCTTGGGGATAAATTACTTCCTTTTCTTTGTCTTCAACAAAATTGTTACTGTTTGGGAATAGTTTTAGAAAGGAACAATATCTGTATTTTTTTGTGTGCTCTTCCAATGGGTCCTGTCCTGGTTGCCAATTATAAACCCATGATTCGCCAGACGAACACATGACAGAATCAGCAGCTTCAGTCATTCTATCGACTGTATCTCTGCACCTAAAGAATCCTGCCTCAGCCATTTTGCATGCACAATATTCCTTTGTGTTCTACCTTCCCTTGTAGGTCTTCTCTCCTCCAGATGGACATCTTAATGGCCATCTTGGCACTAAATGCTATTGTTGTGTTGCTTCTCACGCCTTATATACTATTCCCATTGTGTTGGGAGGAGTGAGGAGTGGTGTTTTGTTGAACGAGGAGGGAGAGCCAAGGGATGAAGCTTGAAAGCCACAGTGGTTTACTTTAAGTTGGAAATGAACTATAATGTGTTGTTGTTGTTTGATCGCTCAGAAATCGAAACTGTTGCCATTTTGGGTCGTCACCATCTTGAGTCGTGACGTCACTTCTGGTGTGGCCATGTGAACTTCCCTAGTACGGTACACCTGTGATGTCACTTCCGTGCCTGCCTAGTACATATTTACACTACTGGAAGAAGAAAAGGACTTGCACTAGTGTTTTTTTGTGGGAAGACATCTTACGAAAACTGAGGCTAACTATGAAGTCTCAGAGCTTGAAATGTGCTCAGTGATATTTGGTGTAAGAAAGTTCAAGACCTATCTCTAAAACACACGCTTCACCATCTACAGTGACCACTCTGCACTGGCCCAAATACACTGATTAAAAGATCTGGCAGGACAACTGGCCCATTGGATCCTTGAGCTTCAAGGATATGAATGTGTCATCAAGTATAAGAAAGGAAGCCTGCGTGATGCACTAGATGCCATCTCCAATATTTTGAAACAGATCAACTACCAGAGCAGGTGCATAGCACCTTTAGGATGGAGTTAGATGTGACTAACCGGCACACGAACTTTCTTTCAAATGAAGAGTTTCGTACTGCCAGAAGCTAGGATGTGTACATCTAGCAACAGATATCTAAGCTTAGTAAGGCCTCCAGTGATCTGTCACTGGATGAGGTAATGAATCTAGCTACACATCGCACAAGCAGCTTTATTTGTCCCGTGGTCTACTTGTCAAATCATACATTCCAAGAAATTTGAGGGTATGAGTGTCTGGTGACAACATTGTCACCACAAAGTCTTCGCACCGGTTGCATAGAAGTGGTTCATGACTCATTGTTGACAGGACATGGAGGGGCCCAGAAGATGGTAACATGGAAAGGGATGTCAGTTTATGTAGCGGACTACATGAAAACTTGTAAAAATTGCCAATTAATGAAGTCGTCCAACCAAAAACCAACTTGGTACATCCCAAATATGGAACTGCCAAAATACCCTTGACAGAGGATTTCAGCGGCTTTGGTAGGAATTTCTGAAGACAAAATATAGATTTTGCTAGATATTGGTTATTGTGGATGAGATATCTGGATACACAGAATTTTTCTGTTGATGGTAGCAAGAGCTAAACAAGTAACTTCTACACTTTCTTGGATGGCAAAGCATTGGGGCATCCTTCCAGGGTATACACGGACATTGCTCCACAATTTTTTAACAATGCTTGGATACTAACAATGCAGAAGCTTGGCATCAAAGCAGACTACTGCATTCCTTGCTACACAGCCCGTATTCAAACAGAAAGGACTAACAAAGAGCTGAAACACCTTTAGTGAGCATTTGACGGCAACAAATCAGATTAGTCTGAATAAATAGAGCAGGTTGCGTATGTAGTCCGGACCCAGGTAAACTCTGCAACAGGATTCAGCCCAGCAGAAATTATCACTGGTAGGAACTTGTCCTACCCATGGACACACCAACAATATGCTTTAAAACGTGCAAAACATCCAGAGCAGGAATAAACCAGAGCCAAAGTACAGGTGGCGGTAACAAAAGGGTTCCAACAGACGTAAAGTGAAGCAGTGGCATCAATGAAGAAGTCCAGGGAACGCCAAAACCCTTATTACAATACCAAATGTACGCCAAGAACATTTGAAATAAGGGATTTTGTTGCAAAAACCACTCACGAGTTGAGTAGCGCAGCCCAGGGGGTTTGCCAGAGTATGTCCAGGTATGAAGGTCTGTTCATCATTACGGAAAAGGCAAACAATACATTCACGTCATAACACAAGGAGACAGGGAAATTATATGGACCCGTAAATATTCAACTCCTGATTGCCTGTTATGAGAGTGCAGGCCAGCCGCATGTAAAATCTGCTGTAGTGGGGCCAACAACAAGAAGCAAACTCATCCCTGGCGCCCAAACACAACAAACCAGCTGTAAAGAGGCCAGTGCCAGGAAACTATGAGCTAAACCTCCACAACAAACAAACAAACAAACAAACAGTAGCAGAAAATGCAGCCACCATTCACTAGGACGCATCACCAGATAAGGCATTGTCAGAAGGTGATAGTAATGAGCAGCAGATAAAATGAACCGCCAAAACCACATTATAATCTAAGCATACGAAAACACTGGGATTATAATGGATGGAAAGCCAAATGGGCTTGAGACGGGTTAACTAGTAACGGATACAAAACTATTTACGTTGCCTTTTTACTTAAATGTCAGACTGACTGAGCGGAGCATTGAACCACGACCTTTGACACCAAAGGCTAAGATCCTATCACTGAGCCATGTCAGTATGCTCAGCGGTCGGACCTCGGCCTTTGGTTTCAAAGGCCGTGGGTTCAATTTTCCACTGAGGCAGTCTGACATTTCAGCCTAAAAGGCAACGTATAAATAGGTTTGCATCCGTATTTAGTAATTTACATAAAGGTAGGCCTATGCAGCTCCAGCTGGCAAAGTATTTGTAACGGCCTAAATTTAACCGTTAATATAACGAAATGAGCTTGAAGAAATTTGAAGAAATAAAATCTGGTAAAAGAACATTTACAACAATCCGTTATGTTGGTAAAAACAAGATAATA
>JAHWFP010052387.1:14494-29245 GCA_023313725.1 Lithobius niger | reverse complement strand
AGCCCAGCGTGGGCACCAATGGTAATAAACACACGGACTACCAGAGTGTAGGCTACAGCTGATAAGACAGCGAACTTCCTGTTTACTGCTCCTTAAATACAGGGAAGTCATGGGATACACTTAAGATTATATACAATTATGGAACAGCCTATTTAGTGGTTAAAGGGTTATCTTGGTAGGGTTAACATATAGACATGAAATTGATGGCTGCCATTGTGGAGCACACAAGTGACGACTCCACAATGCAGCGAGCGAAAAAAAAAACAGAAAAAAAAATAATCTAAGCCTAGCTGGAAATAAAATCATGATTACTAAGGCAAGATGTATTTTTTAGTGCACTACCTATTTTTAAAGAAAGATACATAATTTTTCGCTTTCGAGGAAAAACTAAACACTATTTTTGAAAGCTGTTTTACAAAAATAAAGAACTGAAGATGTACATGATTAAGCAAAAAATTAAACATTAATAAACTGGCTGAAAACTTGCCAGTTTTAAATTTCTGTTTTGGTTTCTAGAGCAATTTTACAATAAATTTTAATGTTGTTTTAATTTTCATAGCCTTTTTTGGTTATTTTTCTTTTTGCAGCAACCATTTCTGCAGCTGAAACGCTACAGCGTTGCTGTGGACAAACATCTGGATTAGGCTTCACCGGAGTGTGAATTGCGGCTCCAAGCAATTTTTTGTTCCGATGTCGGAAGTGTTTAGGTACATGAAAAGACAAAAAGATACAAAAAAGATAAAATCGTGAAATCAATTTTTCACACGAACAACAAAATACACTTACATTTTTACCTAATTTTAAAGGTGGACATTTTTAAAATTAACAGAGCCAATTCTCTGCACGAACAACTAGGGGACAAAATGTTTTAGCGTTACTCGCTACAGTTTAAAAAGAACTATCATTTAATTCACATATAACGGATTACAACAAAAAAAACGAAGAAGTTGTAGCCAAAAGGTAATTTTACAAAAAAACTACAAATTGAGCTTGTCTGGAGCTCTACGCAGTCTCTTTGAACGATGAGCATTTTGAAGCTGCGCTGCAATGTCAACCTGTGTTGGTGAAAGCACAACTTTGCGTTTATTGGGATTCGGTTTTGCTTTTTTGTTAGCATGACCTGGCTTCGGTGGTGATTGCTTAGTGGACGGTGACGTAATAATCGATGGAGATTGCGACCTTTCTGGCTTAGAATTTCCTTCAAGAGGGGCGCTGGTAGTAGCCAAAGGTGATTGGTTATTTACGTTAGCAGACTCATCCACTTCGTGTGTGTGTGGTAATTTCGCTGGAGATTTCCTGCCACCTGGTGACTTGCGATGTAAATTCTCAGGTGATTTTTCAAGCTGTTGGATTGGTGGAATTTTTCCCTCAGTAACGGAAATTGACTTTCTGGATTGGCCGAGCGATCGACGCTCAGGAACTACGTCAGCGAAACTTGGCTTTTCACGTTGTTTGCCACCAAAAGACATGCGTTTGAAATTTGAGTGATGTTGCTCATTATTATTCACGAAAGAATTACTGCTTTTCGCCGTCGAAACAAGTGCGTTTGGAGGCTGTTCTGGATAATCATTTTCCGCGGTATGTAACCTTAGATGTTCGCGATGTTTGCGAATCGTATTACCGTTAGTATCAACGATAGTATAGGACTGATTTTCACATTTTTGGTTAACCATACCGACTGACCATAGCCTGTCATTTGTTGTTGAAAAGTCACGATACCAAACCTTTTCACCTATTTGATACGTTTTCAACTCACGATGGTGGGTGCTCTGTACTTGTTTTAATTGTTTACGGCGTACGGCTGCAATAGGGTCAGGGAACAATAAATCCAGCCGAGACTTTAATTCTCGGTTAAAATATAATTTTCCGGGTGTTGCTTGCGTGGTAGCGGAGATAGTGATTCGTGCTGATAACAAGTAGGAATTTATACTCTCCTGAATAGTAGACCCCTGTCGCCGCGCGGCCTTGTAGACTCTCTTGAAATTACGGACGTATACCTCAGCCAAACCGTTGGTCCAAGGCGCAAAACTTGGCCCGGTCATGTGCCTAATTCCGTTGGATTTTAACCAACTTTGGAATTCTGCTGACAAAAATTGGGCAGCATTGTCCGTAACTAAGCTGTCCATTAAACCATATAAAGCTATATGATTGTTTAAAACGTCAATGACACGCGCGGACGTTGTTGACTTCATTTTATGCACAAAAGGAATTTTTGAATGTGCGTCTACAAGAATGAAAAACATGTAATTGTCCATCGGGCCCAAAAAATCAGCGTGTAAGCGATTGTTGGGTTTTAGTGGATATTCCCACGTATGCTTAGGACCTGACGTTTGAGTATCTTTATACTCTTGACAATTTTGGCACGATTTGACTTTATTTTCAATGTCAGAGTCAATCTTAGGCCACCAGACTTTTTGTCTAGCTAAACTTTTCAATTTAACTATGCCTAAGTGAGCACTGTGTAGATCTTTCAAGATTTGTCTCCGCAAGGCCGTCGGCACCAGGACTCTATACCCCCAAAATAAGGTTTCGTTTTCGACAGAGATTTCAGCACGACGTGTGAAGTACGGTAACAGATCGGGAATTTCGCATTTGTCAGGCCAACCATGGTTCACATAACGATAAACTTTTGAAAGGATTTTATCACGTTTACTTTCAAGAACGAGTGTCTCGTTTAAAACTGGAAGATTAGAAATAGTTTCTAAAGCAAGAATATTGTACTGCTCTTCTGCTTTCTCGAATTCCTCGGTATTTGGGAGGGGAAGGCGTGATAAAGCGTCTGCCGTCAAATTAAGTTTTCCGGGAATGTGTTCGAATTCGTAATCGTAAGCATTAAGCATCACTGCCCAACGCTGAACCCTGGCGGCTGCCATCTGCGGTATTCCCTTTTTAGGGCCAAAAATCCAAACTAAAGCCTTCTGATCAGACTGCAGTATGAATCGCTGACCATAAACGTATTCATGAAACCGTTTCACTCCCCAAGCCACGCTGAGCGCTTCCCGGTCAAAATGCGAGTAGCCTCTTTCCGCTTGAGTGAGTTTACGTGAAGCGAAAGCTATCGGCCGTGATTCACCGTTTTTCATGACATGCATCAGGCACGAGCCTATTCCGTAGGGTGAGCCGTCACAAACGAGTTTGAGCTTTAATTTCGGATCGTAATGAACCAGAACTTTTGATTTAAGAAATAATTCTTTTACTTTACTCACGGCTCGGTCGCATTCTGCCCCCCAAACCCACTTCACACTTGGGCTTAACAAACGTGTTACTGGTGACAGAATATGAGCGAGATTCGGTAGATATTTTGAGTAATGGTTTACAAAACCCAGAAAGCTCTGTAGCTCTTGAATACATGTTGGGTTAGGAGCGTTTGTGACTGCTTCGATAACCTCAGGGAGTGTATGCAAGCCTTCTGCATTTATCATGTGGCCTAAATATTTTAATTCAGGCCGCGACAGTTTGCACTTCTCGATCCTAAGTTTGGCTCCTGCATCTTGTAAAGCATTTAACAGTTTATTTAACGATTCGTCATGCTCACCCCCCTTCCCGCTCACCAGGATGTCATCATAAAACGGGAGACATTTGGGGATTTTACTGGTGACTTGAGTCATTACCCTCTGGAAAATTCCAGGACTGGACGCCAGGCCCAGGGGTACACGAAGCCATCTAAACAAACCCAGGGGTGTATTTATTGTCAAAGCTTCTTGTGACTCTTTGTCGAGTTCAATTTGCAGAAATGCATCCTTAAGATCGATAAGGGAAAAAGTGTCACTGCCTGCTAATTCACTGAATAATTCTGCGGCCGTGGGAACTGGATAGTGGTCGACTTCGAGTTGAGGGTTCACGGTGGTTTTATAATCACCAATCACTCGGATTTGACCATCCGCTTTGTGAACTATGACGATCGGCGTAGACCACTGAGAAGTTTCCACAGGCTCTAGAATTCCAAGGCCAACCAATCTACGAATTTCTTGGTTAACCTTTTCTTTGAGTGCTAACGGAACCGGTCTTACACGACTGTACACAGGCTTGGCATCAGGTTTTAAATGAATTTTGGCTTTAAAATTCTTAAACTTACCCATGCCTTCAGAAAATAGCTCCGGGAAACCCTTCACTATTTCGGAAGTGTCAACTGGCGTAATGCTAGTTTTAATTTTCTTAACACTTTTCTTAGGTTTCACTTTCGTTTGTAGGTCGTAAAAAGGATGGAAATTAACTCGAAAAATAGAAAGCCAATCCTTTCCCATTAATGCAGGTTTATATAATTTTGAAACTAAAGCATCCAAATGCTCGATTTGACCTTGAACTTCAACCTTCAGACTTACAGTGTAAATCGTGTTCTCAATTCCGTCAGTGTATGAGTGTATCGAGTACGGACTGAGTTTTAAAGGACAGTCCGCAAAATATTTTTGATGCCACTCAATAGGGATAATGGATGCATCTGCCCCGGAATCAAGTTCCATTTCTAGCTTGACACCATTTAGGCAGACTGGCATTTTCCATTTATGGATTTTCATAGAATTAACTACTACTATTATTTTGTTGGTTTGTAGGGGAATTGAAATCTGGTCCGCAGCCTGACTCAGTCCAAGAGTATTATTTTTCAGTACAAGATAGTCGTTGTCTGAATCGTCAGACCCGGAACCAGACTCTGAATTTTCGGCTTCAACATCCTGGTCTTCTTCACTATCACTTTCGCTATCGCGTTCGAGTTTGTTGACGCGTTTTTTGTAGCTATACTTTTGTTTTGTGTTCGGCCTAGCCTTAAAATTTGTGCTAGAACTTGATTTAGGGTGGTCGAGTGATTTTAAAGTTCTATTCGAATGACTAGCTTTTCGGCACACGGCTTTTAAATGGCCGACAGTGTGGCAACGGCCACATGTATAGTCTCGATATTTACAACGTGTTTTCACGTGGCCATTTTTGCCGCAACAATAGCAAATGAAATCCTTAGTGGATTTAGGCCTACTTGATGTTTTGCCCGATTTTTTTGCTACGTAGTTAACAGCTCTAGAATGGCTTCTCAAAACGCTTTGGTCTGTTTCAGCAGATTCTAAGGATAAAGCTAAGGATGTTGTAGCCTTTAAATCCAGAGTCTGCTTCAACAACTCGCGTTGAATGACTTCTGATTGGATCCCCCCAATTAGGCGATCCCTAATCATTTCGCTGTTAATGTCTTTAATTTTTGCGAAGTCACAATACTTCGTCATTAGCTTTAAGGCAGCTAAATATTCCCCGATACTCTCATCTGATTTTTGCGATCTTCTAAAGAATTTAACACGCTCAGATACCACTGAGGGCACTGGCTCAATGTCGTCTAAAACTTTTTTAACGAGCTCATCAAATGTTAATGAGTCGGGCAAATCAGGTGAGAGGATATTAAGAATTCTATCAAACATTTTCTGGCCCACAGATGCCATTAGAAAATTAACTTGCTTGGTTGCTGGTATTTCTTTAGCTAAAAAAAAGTAACGAATTCGGCTGGAGTATTTCTCCCATGTGTCAGACTCGCAATCGAATTCCGAAAATAAACCAGCGGTTTTAGACGAACCCATGTTGACGTCGTCTTCACTATCACTAGATTCTAAATTTAGATTTAAATTAGAACTAGCTTCATTAACGCTTGCGTTCACTACTGAATTATTTTCAGTTTCACTTTCACTGCTAACTTTAGCAGTTACAGGTGGTTTGCTACCGACACCTGTCTTTGGCATAAGCCTACAAAATTAAATTTAATTAAATTTAATTACAATCCTGTTTAACATGCAAGGATTAAACTGGAGCACTCAAGACTACCGGTCACTTATTTAAACACAGAAATAAATCAAGCTTGACTGTAGCCTACCTAGTTGTATAAATTAACTGCCTACAAGTTAAATTTAAAGGGACTAGGCTTTGAAAAAATGTTTTACGTTCACCATTTGCAACGTTTTATAAAACAACACTTCTGGCCTAAGCCTCAGCACAGACCAGATTTCACTAAGTTAGAGCATAAACCTACGGTGTTAAATTTTACACCGGCACACACTAGCCCGAATATGGGCAATGGCACAATCGAATTTACAAGGGTTAATTTAGCAGCGCATTTTTCGAACCTTCAGGTTTATAGTACTGCCTGTGCGGACACGCCAGTGCGTCGCTCTAGAACACTGCCAAGGTAAAATTAACCATAATAAATCCAATTGCCCACTTCGGTTCTAGTTGTTAAGGTACTAAATTTAACTATTATCATTTCGTACCACACAGCACTACCACGTCAAAATAACACTGTTTGAAAAAGTTTAAACTCCGATAGGAATTCAGAGCACTAATTTTCATTGCCAAAATAAAAAAAATTTGCAACTTACCACAAATATGGAGCAAAGATGTGGTTGAAGACCTATCAGTTAAGCTTACGTTTTTAAAGATTACCAAAGGTACCGGACTCGTCGCCAACTGTGATGTCCTAGGCGGGGACACACCTTAGCCCAGCGTGGGCACCAATGGTAATAAACACACGGACTACCAGAGTGTAGGCTACAGCTGATAAGACAGCGAACTTCCTGTTTACTGCTCCTTAAATACAGGGAAGTCATGGGATACACTTAAGATTATATACAATTATGGAACAGCCTATTTAGTGGTTAAAGGGTTATCTTGGTAGGGTTAACATATAGACATGAAATTGATGGCTGCCATTGTGGAGCACACAAGTGACGACTCCACAGGTTGCCCACGTTTTCACCCATTGACTCAACATATTCGTCCTCACAAAACGTCGTCAAAAAGGACATCTTAGGCATCAGTAACAGATGCACCGTCTCACTGTAACAATAGTGAGTTACACATAACAATAAACGTAAACAATAATACGTTACCTATATTATGCCGCATAGGCTACCATGCTTACATTCCCCTCCTTTAATGTATAAGGGTTCAGTTTGTAAAACCATTTGCTTAGCAGCAACTTAGACCACAACATACTTGCTGCATGATTCAATCATGCGTTAGATTATTTAAAAAAAAATAGGAAATTTCCGCATGTGGTAAATAACCTAGAGTGAGCAAAATCACAAGTAATAAGAAAATGTTGAAGGTAGGTGGTACCCAAACATTTTTACCGTCTATTACCGTCCACGAAACGTTACGTACAGTAACTAATCACACTTGAGTAACCATCAAAAGCCAAAACAAAGACAACATTCAGGGAGTCTTAATATATGGAGAAATAATCGTGCATTATTTTACTAAGTCGATTTCCAATAAAATTTTTAGTCAGTGGGTAAGCTGGCATCTCGTAACCAATGGTCAAATGATGATTATTCTTGTCAACCTCAACGCTCAAATAGTTGGCCTTGCGAGAATAATGACTGAGTGCGAGCTTCCACCGTTTGTTACAAGATCAATAGCGGATCATGAGTCTGTATACAGAGATATAGGATAACCTAACTTCACAGGACACAATTCACTCAGGAGCCCTCGAAAAGACACGAGTTCTTTTGCTACGTTACACAAAGCATTTATTTCAGCTTCACAGCTCGAGTGTGTGACGAGGGCTTGTGTTTTACTACCCTAGATGATAGAAGCACTTCCAAGGCTCACAAGGTATCCTGAAACACCCTTACTTCTGGTCACCGAGTCCCAAGACACATCAGAATAGGCACTGAGACTCGTAATATCTTTACGGTGATAATGTATCTTCTTATTGACGCTCCCCTTCAGGTATCTCCAGTTACGTTTTAAATCTAAGTGTGGAAGTTTTGGAACTGATGAACCTCTTGCGAGTTGCACAATATGGAATAAGAGCACTGGCCTGGTCTGGTCTGGTCTGGCCTGGCCTGGTCAATGGCCTAATCATCTCAAGATAGATGGTCTTATGTTAGTGTCGAAGTTGGACAGTCATCTAAGGGTTTGAGAGTTGCCGAGACTGTCTTTACCGGGTTTACTTCAGATAACCCGAAGTATTGAAGCTTGCTACAGATATAAGCAGAATTAGACAATGTAAGATAATCAAAGGTTTGCTCGATTTCATATCCAATATGCTTCTGACCATGGACTTCTACAATCTCCAAATGAAGTCGTAAAGCAGCAAGGAAAGTTTGATAAATTTCTACAGTGCGAGCACTAAAGAGTTTATTGTCAACGAAAACACAAAGTATCAAATCTAAAATGCCAGAACTTTGGTAAAATACGCATAGGTCTTAATCTGATCTAGTCAAACCTAGTTTCCATAGTATGTCGCTAAGGCATTGATACCAATTTCTCCCGATTCTGAGAGCCCATAGAGTGATTTGTCCAGTAGGCAGACCAATTCTTCCTCTCCTCCCTAGTAGTGATGTATCCTGGAGGCTGCGCTAGGTATACGGTCATAGAGATTTGGCCAAAAAGATAAGCGATGACGGTATCGAGAAAGAAGAGGTGGTGATTAAAATATTGAGTTAGGGCAAGTACCAGACGTACGGAGGAATTGCGTACCGTTGGGGAGTATGCAGTCAAGTAGCCAATTTTTGTTTTTTCGGCCCAAGCGGAGGCAACAAGTCGAGCCTTTAATTTGTGCAATGAGCCATCAGGGTTGAGTTTATAGGAGCATACTCACTTGGATTTAATGATTTTGGAATTTGGGGTGAGGGACCAATGTCCAGACTTGGTGGGATGCTAAGGAATCAAGTCCGGAACGCATGGCGTTGTCCCATCCAGATGCTTCAGATGATGATATGGATTCAGCATAGTTGGTTGGTGTTGGGACTGAAACTAATGTTTAAAGATGACAGAACAACATCGCGGGTTCCACAGAGTCCAAATCAGAGTCAGGATCATCCTCCACGAACCAAAGAAGGAGGTTTCAGAATGAAATGAGGTTGGCGTTGATTAGCGCAGCATTGCTCCATTAATGCTTTAGTGATTCCTGGAGGACGACCTCATCCACGATGTGGCCCATAGACTGGCAGATCATCTGGTGGGTCTGGATTGTCTGTGTTGCCTGCGGGATTATCTGGTGCTGGAAAAATAGGATGGACTGGTCGGTGGCAATGGAACAAATCAAAGTGTTAATCCGTATCGATAACATGACGAGTAGGTGGGCTAAGAATGTGACATCCACAAACATTTTCGTCAAATCAAACATCTCTTGAAACTAGGAGTTGTCGAGTCTGTAAGTCGAGAAAGCGGAACCCAACGCTACGGTGCACATACCACAGAGAGATTGCACGTTTGGCTGTAAGTTTTTCTATTTTAAACACTGATGGAGTGGGAGCACTCCAAATCGGTTTGGAGCCCAACGCCCCATAGGAGTTTGTTGTTCACAGCAAAATAAAGGTCGAGATGGCAATATGTTATGTGGGTATGTAGTAGCGGTATCGACAGCAAAGTGCCAATATTTAACAGGAGGAGCACTGTGTTCAAAAAGAGTTGTCACTTGTCGAATGATCATTTGAAAATTGCATTCCACTAAAGGATTGGTTTGGGGACAAAAGGGAGCGTTGTAAAGACTTTTGACGCCACGACTTGTCAAGTAACATTCGAACTGGTGTGAACGCCAAATGGGTTCATTGTCAGTGTGGATGGTCACAAGTTTGTCTGATGTCTCGTTTTCACGTTGTAATAGGAATGTATGAAGGGCATTCAAAACTTGAGATTTTTCTTGTAGATAGTAAGGAAAAACCCTATGAGAATAATCATCCACAAACAAAAAGAGAAAATGGGCATCAACATGTGTAGGTACACTGACGGGACCGCTTACATCCGCATGGATCAATTCTAGGATTCGAGAAAAACGGATAGGTGCAGATTTTGAGAAAGACAAACGTTTACTTTTGCAAGTAATGCACGTAGAACAAGGAATTTCCGGAGGAGTATCGAAATGAATTCCATTCAATAAATCATCACGTTGAATCTGTAGTATTAAGTCTGTAGACGGGTGGCCTAGATGATGATGTCATAGATTCCAGACGCTAAGTTCAGTTGGTAAGTTGTCATGAGTAGAGGCTGGGGGTTATGCAAGACACAGCCACAGGGTATTCCTTGGCAGTAAAATAGTACCTTTCAGCAGTTGAACATCGTTCTTCAATAGGGGGCCTTCACCCAATAGTCGCTCATCTTTCAAAACATGGAATTGTTGGTCCCCTTGGTGTATGTGGACACCTTTTTGGTCAAGCCGTAGGGTAGAAATTAAGTTAGCAGCAGCTTCCTTCGAATATAGGACGTCTTCAAGGCGTAGTACCATGTAAACAGTGTCAATTTGCACGCTACCACGTTTTGTGGCCGTAATACTAGCACCTTTAGATGCTAAATAAATTTTTATTTCAATCTGTTCAGGGTTGTTAAGCCAATCAATCCGGCACATGATGTGGCTGGTTGCTCCACTATCCAGGAAGAAGTAAACAGTCACTGGTAAAGAGACAACTGGCGGGATAGTGATAGTAAATGCCATCTCGTATCGTCATCATACAAATTTGGTAATTCGTGATTTTGAGTCGTTGTGGACAACTGGGCTTGTTCTTGAGAGTCCTTCTCATCAGGTGCATGGAGTGTTCATCAGAATTGTGTTGAAGAAATGCTGCATATTCATCTAAATTGCACTGCTTTGATTTTTGGTTTGGTTGCGTTATGAGAAAATCGTTGTGTTTGTGCACTATTTGGTGAACCTTTCAGTGCGCTATTCAGTACACTATTAGTACGTTTATTTTGCAAATAATTCTCTTTTATCCAGCAGGTGGCTTCAGAGTGATTCCAGCAATGACACCAGTCGCACTGCTCTTGTGTCAGTCATTGTTGATGGGGTCGATGATCATGTGGCATGGGCTTGTGTTTGGATTCCCAAATGGTTGAAGTCGGTTGTAAACCTCGCTGTTTATGTCGGGTGTTTGTTAATAAAAATTCGGGGGTCACTGTTCATACGTGTTGATGCATTGGAATTATGTAGCGTGCGGTATTCTGCATCTAATAGGCATATCTCCATCAGGGTCAAGGTTAAAGCTTGAGTATCGCGATGTGTCTCAACAACTGATTGCCATTTGCGGTGGCAGATTCCACGTAAGACATAGTGTACTCTCCCTAAGTTACGGCAGGCATGTGCTACTGTTTTGGTACGAATAAGGAAGTCTTTCATATTTTCTTCAGGTTTCATCATTAATGATGAAACTGATCTAAACATTGTTGCTGTAATTCAACATGCTGCTGGGCGTAACGTGCTGTCAAATCGTCCCACATGGTTTTTTCCACTACAGTGTGCCGCATTAATGCTTGGGTGTCCATCTATTACAATCAGCTAGAGGTGCATTGTTGGCTGGACGATCTGTTTTAAGGCGAAGTGATGGCCTGTCGAAGATGGTTTGCAACTTTAGTTTTCCACAGAATATAGTCGGAACCATCAAACACTCTAATGCCATTATAAGATAGCTCGTTTGTTGAGGATGCCATTATGTTTTGGGAATTGCATTTTGTAAATAACGTTGGTATAGGCACTCGCAAGAGGCTAACCAAAATTAATACGTTTCCAATTAATGAGCAATCACTATTATCGAATTTGCGTAGTTCACCAACTTTCACATTGAAGACTTATTGGATGATGCGTGTCGCCATCTTGTCATTGTAGAGTGAAGGGTGAACGGTTTTCGATGTTGAACTTGGGTTTTTGAACCAGCGGTCAGCTACCAGATGAGAGAAAAGAATCTTCGGAGACAAGTCAGTGCTACTCAAGACGGAAACACATTCTGTTTATTCTTTAGTTGTCGGGTCTGGGTTTACCTATTACAGGTTGCCCACGTTTCACCCATTGACTCAACATATTCGTCCTCACCAAACATCGTCAAAAGGACATCTTAGGCATCAGTAACAATATCGAGTTGCACTTAACAATAAACGTAAACAATAATACGTTAACTCACACGCAACCTTAACTCATAGGCTACCATGCTTACAAAAACTACAGGTAAATATTTAGGAGCATTTACTGATAAAAACAGGAGTTTTAAAATGTATATCTCAAATATAAATGTTAAGCTTCAATAAACGTTACCAAAATTATAGCAAATTAAAATATCCTTAGCATGAAAATTTTTTTTAAATGATCTAGAATATTTGAATAGCTAAGCATATAAAACATGGTGTAGAAATATATGGTTTTACATCAGATTATGTAATTGATAAACTGCAAAAGATGTTAAATTGAATTGTTAAATTATTATTTGGAATAAAAAAATCCAAAAACTAAAGAGATTTATAAAGAAAACTAGTTGTGAAGCGTGTCGTGAAGACGGACGAATCTAGGAGTACACCTGCTGCGTAATAGTGAAATGTGTAATTTAAATAATGCAGGTTCTTGAAGATGGGTAATTATGCTAAGGTGGCTTTGCTCACTGAAAGTGTATCTTTTAAAGCCCTGTTTTAGGTTTGAATCTGTAGTTGGCCTCTCCCTCCACGTATTTTCCCCCTCCATGAATCCTTGCATTTTCTTGTGCATTTTCATCACTATTTCATCGATAGCAGTCATAAAAGTAGTCAGGGAATTGAAGAAAAACAGGCCCTTTTGAACAGTCTCTCCAGTAAACCCGTGCATTTTGTCATGTTTATCATACTCCGATTTAAGTATTTAAGTATTATTTTTTGCAGGTTTTTTAAATGGTGGAGTAGCTAGTTTGTCACTGTGTACTTATTTTACAAGGAGGGTGTAACTTTCTAGTGCGTGGAGAAAGCATAGCCGAAATAGTTGTTAAAAAATAGCGGTTGCTTTGTCATGACCTCAAAAGACCAATGACCTGGTATACTGTAACTTTTACTGAAAACCGACATATACTGCCAGCCAGAGATTGAGGTCAAAATCAAAACCTTGAAATGAGGGATGTGTCTCCCTTCGGATGAAAATATAAAAAAAATTCAGTTAGCAACAAGGCACACATCGCGTGCCATGAAAAGACTAATCGGTATTAAAAAGTGACTTGTTAGTTTTTTGATAGCCTACTGACTGAAAAAAATTACCAGATGCATAAACCAACAGTCAGGTCTTTTTGATTCAAAACAGTTTGGCAAGTTTTTCCATCAAAAGCAATTCCAAGGAATCGCCCCCCCCCCCCACCCGCCTTGATTTTTTTTCTATATTGGCAAAAAAAATAACGCTATTGCTATATTAAAAAAAAAACGGGGCCAATTTTGAATATGAAAAAAGTGCTAAACTTTTCCTACATAGCATTTTTTGGGGGTGGGAGGTATGACAAAAAATGTTATAAGGGACACAAAATTCTACACAATAAGGTCGGGAAAAAAGTTTGGTTATCTGGGCATCTCAAGTGTGCATCGGTTAGAATGCACAGGCCTCCTGACAGGCCTCGGGAAGAATGGTAGCCAGAAAGCCTGATTTTCCCATCACTAAAAGTTTACAAAATATTTTTTCTGAGTTAATGTTCCAAAATTATGATGTTTACTCGCGTTGCCTAACCTACCTAATCTAGTCTACCTAATCTAAACTAACTAACAATAAAAACAAAAGCCCACAAAACTGACAATAATAAAACCCTAGAAAGGAATAGTTTGTTGTAATCAGGTTTTCCATATACCCAACGACCACGCTCTGTGGCCGAGCTAGCTGTGCAGTGTTGGCCGCAGAGCGATAGCATTTACGTCTTTTTGAATAATTTTTGAGATGTTTATACATTTACACCCTTGGATTTGTGATGCAAAACATTACTAGGGTGAAGAGTAATAAAGTCGGTTAGTATGAAATGAACTGATTTTACTGCCAGGACATACCAACAGAAGTGGCTGTGAATGAAAGTGCCTGAGGCGTGCCAGAAAAACTAAGAGATGCTTTATTTACGTTGTGCTTATATAAGCTGAAAATAGAGAGATTAACTCTCACGATTTTTGTCCCTGCATAAGGTATGTACTTGGTTATTTTTACAAAACAACAAACATTTATATATATATATATAATATATATATATATATATATATATATATATATTAACTGAACTTAAAATGACATTAAAAGTTTATTCATGAGGTGTATGACATTTAATAACAAATTGTCAGATGGATTTATACCTAAGTCGGGGGTTTTTGGTAGAAATAATCTGCCATTTTTACTGTCAACATTGTCATAAACTATTGCCTTACCCATGATTAAAATCAAGAATTGTAAAAACATACACTAAAAACGCAGCAGTTGACAATTTATTGGGTACTAAGTGACCTACTATTAGCATAGACATAAGGTGGCTAGTTTTGAACCAAAGGAACCATACATTATTAATTAACAACATATTTCAACTCTGAAAGGTGTATTTGCGTACATACCACTCAACTGAACGGATTATTTATTCCAGCTTGTAATAATTTGTATAAAAAGTCGACACTTTTACTTTCAGTTTACCACTTTATGCTACCTGGAAACCTTGCTATAAAATCTTACTTTTACCATTGCAAAAGTTGCTAATCTGAAGGTTTACTAAGTACAGAATTCAAAAACCTTATTCTAAAACCTTATTTTGAGATTTTGTTTTACTCTAAAACTTATATTACGCCTTGTTTATATATAACATAAAATAAAATAAACGTTCTTCTTACCTTCCCTTACAGTTAAACTGACCCGTGCGAACATTTTTTTGCAAATGGCAAAAAAACCGACGGAAACTGGTTATATAGACGCCGATTAGCTGGCTAAATATGAAATCCCGTTTAGACCGTTTTAAAATTTTAAACCCAACTGTTACTTTTTGGTTACGTAGGTCACCCTAACATTATATATACTAGGATTTTGTGTGGTTTAAACCAGTGCCCCCC
>JAHWFP010052387.1:0-14094 GCA_023313725.1 Lithobius niger | reverse complement strand
CCCGCAAGGCCAACCGAGCACATCAGCTTTCCCTAGCTGTCCCTAGTACTGCATTTAGTCAGGAAAGCAACTGTAGGTTTTTCTTTTTAACTAACAAGTGTTTTTCTAGTTTATCAGGGGTAAGTGCTGTCATTTAATTTGACATTTATAACAAATTATTATTTTTTATAGTAGTTTTTAGTATTTTCAAAGTAATGATAATACTTTGTGCTTATTTTGGGTAAGCTAGGGAAAACTAGGGTAAGCTAGGGGAACTTAGCTAGGGAAAATACGATTTGTTTCTTATAAATGTATTTTAATTTGCAACTGTAAAAAGTAATGTGGGTGACTTTTTTTGGGGGGTGTGTGGTTTAGTGCTAACCTTATATACGATGAAGTGGTCGTGGTTGGAACTGAACAGTACAGAGATGTAAAACAAGAAAGCTCAAATCTAGACTATAATTAAATTAAGTAATTTTTTAGGAAGAGGATGGGGGGGGGTTAATGATGACATTCCAGTTTTTGACCGATTCTGACATTCCAATAAACCATTTTAATCGCCTCGATTAAATCGCCTCGATTCAATTGGTGGAATGGACAAATCAATAAGGTAAAGCAATGAAAACCAATAAACATGTGGATAACTGTAGGATAAAAACAGATTAGTAGCTGCGGACAATTGGTGTCGCAGAAAGTGGCAGAAAGTTCTGCCACTGGGCTTCAGAGTATGTTTTAGGGACAGGTTATTATTTTTCGTGCTAAATAAGAATTTGAAGTTTAGGGTACACAAGGTTTACTTTTTTATGTTTTAAAAATTAGACTTTTTGACATTTCTTTGCAAATTTAGCAGCAAATGTTTGTAGTTTTTAGCATTTCTCAAAGAGTTTCATTTTTTAAGCACGCTCAATTAACAGTTTTTGGGGCAGCTTTAGTATTTCTTTGTATTTGCATATTCCACAATACGAGACGGAAAAATACCGTTCTGAGACCACAGTATCTGGGCACAAGGATATATGAAAAAACTTAATCCTGGACACAGTGCCTAACCTATACAATGGGTGTCTAGGTGTGGTAATACTCATCTGGCTCATTGTGTGCTAAGGCCCGTCAATATAGGACGTTGGAATTTTCTTGAAGGGGGGCCTCTTGTCACCCATAAAATCATACCTGTAGGTAACGCAAGTAAATGTGCTTTTGATGGCGTCTCGAAATTGAGTTAACCATCGAGTATTACAGTTTTTCGTAATTTACACTGAATAGAAAGATTTGCTTACGATTTCAGTTAATTGAAATTTTTAATGAAACCAGATACTCCAACATTTAAATCCAAAAAGTAACGTAAATAGGTTTGCATCTGTATTTATTTAACTCTAGTTTGATCATTCGGTTTTTCGTCTATTTACGGTGGGGGGTGGGGAAAAATTCAGACGAAAAAAGTCCAATAGATGCATAACATACTAAAATTTAAACTAAGATAGTTAAACGTTTGGTGCCATAGGGAAAGTTTCTTAGAATTACTCCAGAAATGCAACAAAATATTTTCAGGTTTTTTGCTCAAGTCTTACAAGGCTATTCATTTTTTTTGTCTAAGCCAGTACGACTGTGGTTAAACTAACAGAGTCAGACGGGTGGTGTCAAAGAGAAAGTTTAAATCACTATCTTGTAATATAAAGGATGGGCCCAGAGGCAGAACTTTCTGCAACTGTCTGCAGCAGCAATTGTCGGAAAAAAAATTTGACTGCAGCTAATATGTTTTTATCGTATGGTTACCCACATGTTTATTATTTTTTTTATGGAATAACCTTTCAGTGCTTTATCCTGTTGATCTGGCTACTCCACCAATGGAAAAGGCTCATCGAGACAATTAAAATGGTGTATTAGAATGGCAAAATCGGTCAAAACATGACAAAACGACAGAAATTTGGCCAAAATTTGTCTGTAGCGGCCCTCAACTGTCTGCGACGTACGTCTTGCGTCACACTGATTCTGCCGTGGGGAAGATTGATTGTGTTATGACCAATGTTAGACTTACCAGGACCACAAAGTTTAGTTCAGTTTCATTTTTATTAAACCAATCCTAAATTTAGATAGCCACTGTATTCTTGTGACCGTTTATGATTCTTCTTTGCTGCATTTCTGATAATATTTCAACCATTTCGTTTCGGTGTGCATTGTGATCCTCTAGACCAGATTTATACAAAAGCTGCAGTCTGTGCTTCAAATCAGTAGGATCGTCGTAATATTTGTAATAAACTATCATTCCTGCAAACTATGCAGGAATGAGAGTCCCAAATGGGTATGATAATTTTTGTGTACTTGGCGCTACGATTGGAGTTGGATTTACGGGTGGGAGAGTTGTAGTTTTGATAAATAGCATGAATGTTTTTTAACAAAGCCGCGTATGCTGCTTTAACTTCTGGTGCATAAGATGTTTCTTTCAAATCTTTAAAAACGAGCAATTTCCAAAGTCCACTTCGTACAGTACATGTTCCCCTCCACAACTATGTCATTTTCAAAAAATTTAACTGCTTTATCACCAAAGGTCAGCTGACTTTTTTTAGTGTAATGCTGTAACCCGAATACTGGGTTAGTATCCTTGGGATTTTCGAAAAATTTTACCAAGTAATATTTAGCTGTGTGGCCAATATTCTGTCCAGACAACAAACTATCTAGTGAGCGCAGCTTAGCCAAGTTGGGGAGCTCTGGAGGAGTAGAAGTATGTCTAGCTTGTACTGCAGAACATGTAGGGGTGAGCTTAAGACTGGTGCTCGTAGTTGTGTATTCGGTTTTGGACTCTGGAGGAATTCGCATTATAGGTGCTGCAGCCGGACTTGAATATTCGGCGAGGCTGTAATCGAGAGAGGCCAGCAATGTTTTCTGACTAGGAGTTATTGCAAGTGACATTTATAAAGCCAGTGATTCGTAGTCACTATTCGTCACTATCTTCTTCTTTGTAAATTTTATTCGGTTTAGTTTGTGTGGCTGTACTTGTGGCTGTACTGAAGGCCAGTCTCGTTTTCAGGGTAATTACTACGGGTTAAAAAAATTCTTGTAGCAATTCTTCTTGCTCTCTCTCACCCAAACGTCGATTTAAAAACTTTTTAGTTAATCGTCATTAAAGTTTTGTGATTTCTCGTTTTGTTTCTATTCTTTTGTTTAATAGGTAAAAATGAGCGTTTATATCGCCCCTCGTTTAACGTTTTGTTAATTGATAAAAATCTGTAAAGCTTTTTCCAACACGTTCTACATAACGTTTTAAAGTCTAATAATTCCATATCTGGGGCAATGTGATTTTCGTAACCGTGTTTCAAATTTAACTCATTCACTGGAAAAAGAATTAAGAAATTTTCGTTGTCCCTAACGACCTGTTTTGGTATTCTTGTGTAAGATTGACTGCAATAAAAAACATTGGCGTTCGAAGGATGGACTTGCGCGAAGAAGCGCTCGATGTTTTTTTGTTTTGTTTATCTAAGAGGCATTTTTTTAATGCTTGCAGAGATACTAAACTCATAAAGTCTTCATCTGAAAACCTATCACTGGAAACATCTGGATGCACCACTCCATATTCAGTAATGCACCACAACTTCACGTTACTGGGACAATTATTGATAACGTATACTCCATTAATTCTCCCGGTAACTTCCGTCAAGTTTAAAGCACTGTAAGCTGGTAACTTAAACCATGGTTTGTCTATTACGTTTTTGTTAAGTTCACCTTTTGTTTTGCGGATATTCTTGTACACCCAAGTTCTAAGACATAGCAGTTTATTGCAGTCACTTGCCTTTTCGCAAGAGGAGTAAAAGGGAGAAGCCGTGTGCATAGAATTAGGATAATTGAACATGGTCAAGGAAACTAGCTTCTGATTTTCACACTCAAACTCTAGTTTTTTACGAATGTAGAGATTAAGATTTTTCAACACTTTTTGACTTTCCGGTTCGCTGGGCAAAATCCAGCCTTTATATTTCGATTTTTCGTTCGAAAAAGGAGTTCCCGTATCCTTTAAATCGTTGAACTGTATGGAAGGAGACAAGTTATACTTTAAACCATTATTAATTTTTGTACCTTTATCATCTTTAACTTTTAGCTTTTTTGTAAGAGATTGGAGAGATTTGTTTGTCAGGATGGTTGAGTCACCTTGAGGTTTATCTATATTCCTTTTTTTTTTTAAATATAAAAAATGGGGGGGATTCAATCTACCGAGTAAATGATTCGAAACAATTCATTAAAGACGCAGTTTGTGAGAATAAGAGGTGCCATAATCTCAGGAATAAAAGAAAACACAACTGCTACGGTTGGAACTCGTACCCGTAACAACCGCTTATTAAGTCGTAGATATTAATAGTATGCGGATGTCCTGGGCTCTAGTCCCTGTTGGACAGCTGTGTTTTCTTTTGTTAATCAGTTTGGACAATTGTTGATAAGGACGAGAGGGAAAGGGGGTGAAATGGTGGGGGTCGGTCCGAGGGGACAACCTGGACTAGGGTACGTATTGACACCCGAAAGCAACTATAATATGCAAAGTAAGCGTTTAACCAAAGTAGGAGCAGCTACAGACTCTGAAGGCATGGTAAATTATTCTCAGATTGATACTCTGAAAATGGAAATTCAGAAAATTAAACCCGACTTGCCTCCTTCTATTACTCATCTCAGCGATGAGTTAGTTTCTGCCGTTTCTAGCATAAAAAAATGTGTTATACTTACATAGATGAGTTAGACGGGAATGTTTACGAGAAGAAAAAGCAAATTAAGGACATAGCTTTTCCCCGGAACGCTGCTGATGCGCAATCGAAATTAGCCTATACGTTAACAGAAATTGCTTATTACAGGACGACAAGAAAATGTACTTCAATGCAACGCATAAGCAGATAAGAAATGTAAGTGATCCTAGTTTGCTGAATGATGCTGAAACGAAGGTGTTCGTCGAGAACAATTTCTGTTTACAAGATGATCGGAAAGAACACTTTAATGCCACGAACAAACAGATTAGAAACCGAAGTGAACTAACTTTGCCGAGTGATGTGGCTACGAAGAAATTTGTGCATGAAGACTGCTTCATGATAATCAGTTTCAGCATGAAAAGCCCTTTAGAAAAGCGAGTGATTGGTTCATTAATTCCGGTGCTCTTTCGAGCTTCATGTGTACAACATCAGGTTTAATCCATAAAGCAGTTTTATACTGCAGCAATCCGAGTGTTGCACTCATTGCTAAATGTAAAATAGGTATTAGAGCCCTTTACATTACTAAACTAAAGGACGAGCATTCGACAGGTACCGTTTTCGAAATTCCTTATGTAATAGAACAAAATTTGCCTATCGCGGTACAGTTATTCGAAGAATTTCAGGCAGAAGTAGTTTATTTCTAGATAGATTTGCACGTAAGTTTTCAATAGATGATTCGTCTCATCCTATCTAAAACGGATTCGTAATTATGTGCCTTAGAGAAAGTGCAAAAAAAACAGGCAAAAGTGACCGCACCAAATTAGGTCAAAATTTTGCACCCGTTCATAATTGTATTTTATTCCCGGTCCCAAGAAGTTTACTCCAGATCAGGGAGGACCCATGTTGCCAATACTATCAAAACACAAGGTTCTCCCGAAACGGTGGAATAAGCTACGCAGTGACTCCGTCTCCATCGTGGAAATCTTCTTACTTTACTATTCCGTTTTCACCAGTAGGCCTAAGTTTTATTGGAAGCGTGTCTTTACTAAAAGTACCTCTGAATTTTGGAATTTTCATTACTCTAGCCAATCTGTTTAAATCAAAGTTTGTTAAAGGTTTATTAAAGTCGGGGCAATTTTTTGGGCTTCTTTTTTTGCTTAATTTTTTTTCTTCGAGCCAGTACCTGCTTGTGATGCCGAACTAGTTCAGCCAGAATTTTTGCATCGTTTTGTGAATTTTTTATAACAGATACCACCCACGCAGTCCCTCTCGCCAATCTGCTAATGCCAGCTAAAATAGGGCCTAGCAACGCCAACGGCAAAAAGCTGTCTTTCTTTTTCGTGATCTTGTTTTGAGCACCATATTATTTTTTTATTATTATCATTATTATTTAATAAACAACTTCGACTTTGCCTCTGTCCAACTTTCCTGTCTACAATGAGCAGAGCGTGACAGGTAGTATTAACCGGTACGGTGGCCCTAAACTTCAGTTTGACTTTACGTCCACGATTCCAGATTGAATCCTATCGGACTTTTTGGGTCAATCCAACAGCACGAGAGGATAGGCTTTCTTAAACTGAAGCAAGTAAAAACTCAAGTCGTTGGTGTCATAGCACTGCTGCCTATATTGCTGCACCATTCTTTACAAGTAGACATACTCTCCAGTAGCATAATTTATGTTCAAATCAAGAAACGGAATATAGAGTCACGTGAACGTCTTGCAGACTGTAGTGATCAAACACACCCGGGTTTTTAACTAAAGAGTCCTGCCTGTTAGTTTGAAAAGCTAGAACTATCCACCTAGATTTTTCGACCGCAGAGGTTGTCAGCACGTGCCAAGTGAAGCTGGTATTTTGAGGGAGAACGCAGGTATCGTAATGCCAGTGCCTAAATCCTAAATCCACGGCCTTTCCATGGTCGATGAGATTGTAGAGTTTAAGTTTCTGCTCGTCCGAGTCTGTGACATGTAGAACAAGCCAGCTGATGCTATTTAGAACGATGTTGCCGTTGGCTGCTGCAGCGGCCTTGAAGATGGCATTCGCATCGCTCGCTCACTTGAGTGTGAGCAAGTGTTTAGTTCCGTAAATTAGTTTATCGTAAAAAAAATCCCATGATCTGTTTCAACGGCATAGTGAATGTAAAGCTTCCCTTGGGAGTCGTTTCAATGATGAAGGATGCGTGCCGCTGTTTGAATCCCAAGTTGTCGGTCTGTTCAGCCGCAACTGAGGCTGCACTATCCAGCGCCCAGCACTGGCCGAGCAAAGCCGGTTGCTCAGCCAAACTGTAGGTGAGTAGTCTCTTCATCAGAGTACCGAACCCCGGATAATTTAACTCGTCGACTTGTTTATCACCAAGAATTTACTTGATATTAGAAAACAGAAACAGTGGAGTATTATTATTCAATGCGGCTGTGTTAGCGACGGCATAAGCCAGTCATCGTTTTTCAGTAACCTCCCTTTAATCAGGAGGTAACTATTGGCAACGTGTAGAAATAAATATTGGTTTTCTACATGTATGCGGATTTCTGAATTTACGTTGTTCGGATTGGTGCCAACAACAGGATTGTATTTGTGGTAGGTGTAAGACTCGACCGACAAATCGTACTCCAAAGGTTCATTGATTTTTTAAGTAATCTTCTACTACGCTTATTTTTTGGGGGATGTTATGAATTTGATGAAAGCTTTGTTTTTAGGCGTCAAATCGTTTTTTTTTATTATTATCTTTAATATTAAGAAAGAGACCATTCCCTTTTTCCAAACTCGAGCATTTTATTCTATTTTTATTAAATTCATAGATCTCAAATGAAGACACACTGTGAGCGTCTCACCATTTTAATCCAATAGCTCGTTGATCTGAGACGTGAGCCAAACTCTGATACGTCTAATTATTTTTACCGGGAGGTAAAATAAATTGTTTGGGGACTATGATTTTGAAACCGGGCGGTGAATTGGGATAAAAGGAGTACAAAGTGGTTTGGGTGTATCCAATATGGCGTGTGTATCAAGACCAGGCTTTTGTCAGCCCTTCATTGTCATTTTTAATGTGTTTTTTTTTAAATTGTTGTGACCAAGGAAAATATGTTAAGCGTTTTTTCCGAAAATTAAATAGTTTTTATGTACATGCATTGTGGTTTAATGCCTGCCAGGCGGTTACTGAAATTCTACATCCTCTCCGTAACCACAAATTAATTTGGATTTTGGTCATGTCCAAGTTTGCTTGGGCCATTCCTCTTAAATCTAAAACCGGTCTAGATGATACTGAAGCTTTCAAGAAGATACTCTCAAGAGCAAACGCCCCTAAAAATTTGCAAGTCGATTTAGGTAGTGAGTTCCACAATAAAAACGTCAAAGCGCTACTTAGGTGCTGTAACATCAACATGTACTCTTCGTACTCTAAGAAGAAAGCGAGCGTGGTTGAAAGCTTCAACAGAAAGCTGAAAACTCGAATGTGGAAAAATTTCACCAGGCAAGGAAATTACAAGTGGATACACATTATTAACGAGTTGGTTTCGGATTACAACGACACGGTTCATTCCACCACAAAACTGAAACCTAGAGAAGTAACCAGACGTCACAAACCGTTGCTGAGGTGAACTAGTCCTAAACAACTGCTGAAGAAACTCAAATTTACCGTAGGAAATTAATTTAGGATTTCTGAAAGTAAAAAAAATTTCGATACAGGATATTTGCAAAATTTAACCAATGAAGTATTCACGATCCGTACAGTGCAAAAAATCCAACCAGTTATTTATCTTTTGAAGGATGATTCAGGTGTACCGGTGCCCGGAGGTTTCTATGAACAGGAAATTCACAAAAGTAAAGTTACAGATTTATTTCTAGTGGAGCAAGTATTACGTAAAAGAAGGGGAAAGATGGGCAAATGCTATATTTCATTAAATGAAAGGGCTATGACTCAGGTACAACAGCTGGACAGATAATATAGATAGTTTAGGCTGAATTCACGTGCCCATAAGCTAGAGTACTGAATGCATCGTCACAGACCCATCTCTTGTCGTCATAGGGACCGAAAGCCTACTTGTTGATGGTGACGGTTTTTAGTTCGAGCACCTCCGAACGAATGTAAGACCCCAGAGTTCTCATGACGCTATTATTAAACAGCACATTCTTGGACGTTTCGTGCACCACTTGTGCTGTTTTCTTAATGCCTTTGCAAGCCATTTTGTTCTTCCCATCCAATCGTAAAACGCTGTAGGGCTTCGACTTTAAACCTTCAAACTCGGAAATTGGGACCCTGCGCTCTCGTCTTTCATCTTTCCTAATACTTCTTTGTTAACATTGGAGTGTCAGAAATGTTCTTTAGGGTAGTCAGAAGTATCAAACAATGATGCATCCTCTTTGTATCTTTGTAAACATTGTACGTTTCTATTTGGTAACACAAACTATCCATATCCGTAACTAGGAGTTTACATCACTCCGGTCCATACTTTTTCATCATGTTGTCATAGTGAAACCGATACACTAGTAACTTTGACAGTTCCAAGACGTTAAACCGAACTACGATGGGATTGTACAAGATGATGTTTGCGGGCGTCTTTGTAAAAATTACCAAATCCTCGCTTAGAGAAGTGAAACTCGTGGTGTGTGGGTGAGACACATACTTGATGGCTTTCTCTTTCGTCATTGCTATCAAGACATTGTTTCTCTTGAGCTCATTCTCTATCGTCTTACCGAAAATCGAATTATTAAATAATTTGTAGATGTTTTTGTCAAAATCGTTAGTAGCCGCTTGCCATTTCTCATTATTATACTCTATGCAAGGTTTCAGCTAAGGCCCGTGCTTAAAGCTGATCGCTCAGTGTATTTTCTTGAGAACCATGCCGAGAGAGATATTGTATTTCAAATTCCTATAGCGCACCACGTAGTCTGTTTTTTAGCGAAGGTTAGTTGTTAACTTTAGGCCTCCGCTGTACATTAACCAGAAGTCCTCAATTGCCCGACGGTTAAAAGGAGAAAGTATAGGCTTTGTGATTTTAATGTGCTCCAGGGCTAGAGGGAAATCACTGTGCGATGCATGAAGCCTCGGGGTATTCCAAATTCACTTCCAATATCAAGCTTGTGTCACTCTCGTCTCCATAATTGTAGAGATTTATATCGTCAAGCCGGTCTTCCGGCACCCATTCGTACTCTCCAGTCGGTAGATACTCGCACATTACACAACAGTATAAGTTGTTGAAGTCCAAAAATATGATGTAAGAATTCTTTTTATAAGGGTCGAAGGTAGATGGTATATACGGGTTGTTGGCTTTAGCATATCTTCTAACTTTAAACGAGACACCGCCTCTTATACCTTTTCCACTATAAGATGCATGTCAATGTTAGTGAAGAGATACAAAGACACTCCCATCCTCTTGAGTGCCACGTCCCAAGATAGAGAGGGCATAGAAATGTAATGGGAGGGGTCTAATCCATAACTAACCAAGCTTGTTGCTCTAAAGTTTTCAAAGACATCGACTAAAAGCCCATCGTCTGTTCACAAATACAGATAGTGGTAATCTCCAAATGTTTTGCATTTGCCTAAATCCCAAAACTTCATCGTGTATTCGTAAGATTCGGAACTGTTTGTTGTTGTTGTTTTATTTACAGAGCTTAACCCATTGGGTCACCAGCCCCTGCAACAAAACAATTCTACACAATAAATATCAAGCTACAACAACCTAATAACAAATATGTCCATGGTTACAAAACTCTTTACAAAAACCGTCCAGACATTGAACAGAACTTCACCACTGAGCGTAAATTATTGCTGTTAAACTGCCGTGCATGCGGAACTGATTGGTCTTTTCAACAATGAGGTAAACAATGACATGGGAGGTAAACACTTCTCCTCGAACACTTCCACGTTTTTCAGGTATTCGTACGGAAACACACCTTTTCGCCTAGGCCTTGTACGAGTTTCAACGATTCACCTTCGAAAAGCTTGTCCATAATGCTAAAGCTATTTAAGTTCAAAGCTAAAGTTTCCAACGATGCCGTCATAAACACTAGTCTATCTATGAAAGTAAAACCACCCGATCTCATGCTGCTGATTCTTTCCTTGATCTTAACGATGATCCTCACGTTATGCAGAGCGTTCAAATCTTTAAACGAATTCAAAGCCTTCACGATGAAATGACTGTCGTATTTTTAGAAATTGTCCATAACAACCGCTATGTTTTTGTTCAATGTGTAAGTAAAGTTACACGTGCTGTTCGCCGCACCTCTAAATTCACCGGTGATTGGACTTGGTTTCGTACTTTCGTAAACCCGTGAAACTTTTCTCAGGGTGGGGTAAATGCACCGTGTTTGCAGAGGGAGACATTCTGCAGCTGTTTTGTACAGCAACCACTGCACTTTGGTTAAACGTTTCATCCTTTGCTTGTGGGAATCCACGTAAGCCACGATCTTTTTCTGCTCCTCTAATATAGACTCTAAGAAAACTGTCACGCAGTCTACTCCACTGTACAACTTTTTAGAATACACTCTGCCTAAGTGGTCCACAATCACATAGGCAAAACTGCAAGCTTGGTGTATGTGGTTAACTGTGGTGTATGTATCGTTTCCATCGCAACTGGAGACTGGATGCAGCACCGCTTCAAAGTCCACATAGGCTATGTACAACCTTTTCAGCTCGTTCTTGAATTTCCTAAACTGGATAACACTATTGTCGGGAACGAGTTGTTTTGATGCGGAACTCCCTTACAGGATGGAAGGTGTTAGTTTTCATACCTGAAACGATTTCGAAAACCGTGTAGGCATTGCCTGCAAAAATATTTCAGTTTCTGTTGGGGTTGAAACTCGCGATGAATTTGTTGAAATCTTTTATCGTCACGTAGTGTCCGTTGAAAAGAAGAAAGTCAACATGATTCTTACTTTCAACTAAACTCAGGTGATAAACGCAAAACTCATCATCCTCGAAACCAAAAACATATATCGAAATGTTGTTAGCTTTTTCGAACGCCGCGATCTTGGATAAAGGAACTGGGTACTTATCCAACATACCAACAACTAACTCGTGCACACGAGAAGGTAATGTTTCGTAATCTTAGTCGTGTTGTGAAGATGGAACGGAGTGTACACTAGCCAACATGGCCCGCAGAAAACGTTTATCATCCTCACTACACACATTGACCTAATTTGGACCTAATTTAAGCTTGTTCGGGAGTGCTTCATAACCTTTCCCCGGAAAAGGTCTATAGATTTCAATGCATAGTTCGGTGCAGACGCAGTGATGAACAACCCACCCACTTCCTTCCACTGCAAACTGTCCAATACTATGCAGAATTTTGTTGACATTTCCGAGAGAACCTCCTTGCTCCCACTATGAGCTGGTTGAAAATGAAATAACCTTTAATCGTTTCCGTATTATCTGTCGCTTTTTCAGAGAGAATGCATAATCCAATTTGAGCTTTTATGTTTACCATAAGACGTCGACATTGTTCTAATAGATTCCAATATTTGTCCTCGTACTGTTTCAACAATATCAAGAACTCGTAGTGCATTTCATCCGACTTAAAATCCCGCTTGAAAGTAAAGATACAGCTGTTGAAAGCATCACGTACGAGATCAAAACCTCCTAAATCCAAACTGAATTGCCTCACCTAGAGTTAGGTATCTTCGGTCACCTCAGTCTTGTCTTTCAAATCGTGAATCATGTAGGACAAGGCCCAGTCGATTCTGGTAACCTATATTATAGGTACGACTAGAGATATGACGTTGTTTGTTACCAACCGGAGCTTGAGTTTAGGAAAAGTAATTTTAATTCTTTTTTTTAAGACTCTCCAATTTCCCTTCCACGTTGTTTTACAGCCCGTCCACAGTTGTGCCGTTTATTTGCAAGACTCTCCGAGTAAATCTCACCGCACTATTCACAGGTTACGTTGCATTTTCCTTCGTGACGCCCTTCATGCCTTCGTTTATATCTGTTATTCCTGAACGTCTTTTTGCAGTACTGACATAAAAAAATCTCATTGTCAGCCACTGGAAGCTCTCGTTTTTTTCTTTGTCAATCATCGTTGGTCCTTTTTTTTTAATCTTCTGATGCCGAAACCGTCTCTTCGTTCGTTGGAAGAGACGAATGTGAAGTCTGGTGTGAACCGTAGCTTTTGCCAAATCAGGAAATACTTCCAACAAGCTTCGCAGTAATATATATACCTCCAAACTTCATTTTTTCAGGCATGATCATTTTTCCATCGCATCGGTCTTAGTGCGTCAAAACTTCATCGTAATTAGAAACGAGTCCTCCACAATCAAGACAAGTAAAGTTTTCCACGCAAGGTGATTTTCCACCTCTTCTTGCAATAAAAACTCAACTTTGCATTTCTTGCACCGGATCCTCGAAACCATGTCGTAACTGGCAGCCATAGCTGATACGAAGAATTACGGCTTTATTCGTGTCTTTATACCCACCGTGTTTTCTACACACGCTAGAAAGTTACACTCACCCCGTAAAAATAAGCACATGGTGACAAACTAGCTACACCACCAATAAAACATTACTGGAGGGACTGTTCAAAAGGGCCTGTTCTTCGTCAAATCCTTGACTACTATAGTAATAGATGCAACATTGTTTCCTCTGACATACATATTTTGTTCCTTTTCACTTAAGCCTGATTATGTTACTATACATATTTTTTTCTTTGTACTCAAGCCCGATAACGTTACTTCATGAAACCAAGTGCAATGCGACATGGAGAAGACCTTTCTGCATAACCTTCATTTATATGGCACATCAACATCTTGGTTTGTTACAGTACACAAGTCCACGTTTACGTTACGTCATTTAGTATGGCGGTGTCTTGAATTAATGGTTTTGTGTACGTTTTCGCATTGGACGTTTGTAAAGACTTTTGCAGCATTATTGTTAGACCATTGCTTCAGCATTGTTTCCTTTGATAAATTATTTTCCTTGATGTTTCTTAGAGAAAAGGTACTGTTATTTTTAGCATTGTTAAAGCATTGTTTCCTTAGCGCTTCGTTTTATAGGTTAAGATGAGATACTTACAGTGTTGCAAATGTATGACTATATGTTTATAACAACAAATTATTATGACAATAAATAAAACAAAATTATAATAACAAAAAAAATTATAAATTAAGAATGCATTCTTAAAGTTTTCAAATGCCAAGATTGAAAAATAAGTATGGCCAAATTAACAAAAGGTGGTATGTACTAAATATTTTTATTATTTACCTAAAGGTATGTTAAATTACCAAAGCTTAAAAGAGTTAAAGACAAATTTAAAGGAGATAATAATGGATACAGCAGAATGATAAATAACAAACAGAAAATAAATTGATGTTGCAAATTGTGTCATACTGTTGAGCTGAATTGTTATTTAAAATACCTGTAATTATGATTATTTATTTTTTATTCATTTCTTATTTAGTTGTAAACTAAGTAAGTTATTCGTCTTTGTATATTCACTGCACTGTAGACTCACACAAGTTTGGTCTTCAAA